>APFE030487882.1:32787-66173 GCA_000404065.3 Pinus taeda
GAAAGTGACCTAGAGACTCCCTTCCGGTACCTTGGAGTCTGCATGCCTCAATGGCAGGTTCTTCGTGTTCGACGCGAGGTTTTCATCATTGGCCTCCGATCAGATGACTCTACGGGTGTTCGACACCGGCTCATTAATTCACATGCCGTAGATTGTACCTATAGTACCTTGAGGGCCATTGTCATTATTGGTGGTACCTCTCACGTCTGTTAACAACTTTCATCATTGGCTAGTAATCAGACGATGTTCATGCATATTCGACTTTAGCTCACATGTTCACATGCTTGAACTTGTACTTCTGTTTAGGTCGAAATGGAGCGCAAGACCCTGGATTGTGTCTGTTTTAATCCAGGCATGATTTTTGATACATGACTCATTCACTGGATCGTTGCGACCATACCTGAGTCAATTCATTGATCCTAAACAGATGGCTGCGTCCATACTACGGATCTAGATATCATGTACTCTCTTATGGATGGCTGCGACCATACCACATACATCATGTATTTGCACTATCAAATTGTATCTCTCAATGCAGATTCTCGGCGGCAGCTATATATGTTCTTGTAAAGCATCTCACCCCTCTCTCTCTCTCGGGCCTCATGCTTTAGGGGGCATCTGTTACACAGTAATTTGTCACCATTGGTCACCGTCCCTGTTACCCTTGTTTTTGTACATTGGAGGACACATTTATGGACCTGTGACCAGTGATATAACCTAAAAACACTTGCATTATGTTCCCCTGAGTATGTACTTCATGTTCCCTGAAGACACCTTTTGCAAATTATCCCTAAAAAGTGACCTTTTTCCATTGGCGCAGGTACACAATGTCTTACTCGCGCCAATGACTCAGATCCTCAAAAGGGGGCGCGCCCATTGGTGCTCTGTCCTAGAGCAACACCCGCGCCACCTAAATTTGGCAATGATTTTTAGCCAACGCGCATTCATATGTTTTTTCCTCTCTTGTCATGAAGTTCTATGAGGGAAAAATCCTCAAGATAGAGGTCGAAAGTCATTGTTTATCCATGACAACTATGCTGAGTAGCTTTTCAGGGATAATGCCAATCCACAATGGGTGTCCTGGTACAATGTATCTTCCTCCCTTCTCCATCTATTAATGGCTGTCCTCATGCATTAAACAAGCTAGTTTTGCTAGAGTCTTTGTGAGTGCTGAAGTAATGCTAGAGTGATAGTAAGAATTGTGAAGCATAGGGAGGTTATGCTGCCGGAATTCTGAGAGAGGGAATGTCTTTTGCAAGGCGTATTAAGCTGCTCGGCCAGTCAGAGGATAGGTTCAACGTCAGAACTTTGGTTGTATCTTTCTCTGTTTTTATTCATTAATAGACGAATATCATTATGGTTCCACTCATGTGTCTTTATAATGATGTTTGAGTTATATCTTTTCTGACTGATATATAGTTGCATCTATTGGATTTTATGCTTGTATTTGTGTCGTTCTGGTGTCATTTCATGAGGATCGTGGGGATTGTGACCAGCCAGAGCAAAGGAATGGGAGCAACGATTCTTCTACAAGTATTAGCGTTGGAATCCAGGTAAGCCATCATCATCAATCTCTGATTTGCAATTAGGAACCTGCGTATTACCGTTGTGTGATTGTTGCTAGACCCGTGTTGGGCTAGTGGGATCGCCTCTATTCGCAGAGGGGATTTACCAGTTCAGCAATCACTATCACTGATCCATGCGCACTTCAGTTCAAATTACATTGTCTCATTTCTCCATGCACTCTGTCTCTTATCACTCCATGTGTAATAAGCTCAAAATCACCTCATCAAACTGTCTATAGCTTCACTCCATTAGCATTTTCTCTGTATAATGCACACTACTTCAAATAGTATCTTTTATATGTGTTATATGCACTATATCCAATAGATCTGTAACATCTCAATCACTCCCACACAAGGAAAATGTGTGCTATCTCTGCTACAAAAATACAATTTAGCTTTGATTCATTCTTAGCCCATCACTCTTTTCAGTTGTTAATGTGCACAATACTCATCTCAATCACGCATTCAACAATGACATAATCCCCTTACCCATTGCAACAACACATTGGACTTCGCACTCCACGGGCTTCATGCTTTATGAATCTATGCACACACTAATACATAACGGCATCAAACTATCTAAACTTAGCCATACGCACTGGGTATTCCCCTCTACATACCTATGCTTCAACACACATTTTAGCACCAAGCACTCATTTGTCTGGCCTCTATTTTTACCACAACATTTAGGTCACCATTTAATCTCCATAGCTTCTCTCCTTGATCTCTCATTGATAACATACCAAGTTGTAATAATCAATCCCATTTCACCATCAATTCATCTCAATGCACATGTGTGGCTAAATCGTGCTCTTCGCACAACATAACATCTATATGAATATCCTTGGCTTACATTATACTTCAGATCAGAACCCACACCATTTTTGGCATTTGGTCACACTGGATCACCAGTGCTCAGCAATTACATAATCCCTCGAGCGGCCAAAACATCGGAATATACATTTTCCATTACGTACCACAAAGCAATTAGGTATCTGAGCAATCTCAAACTCACCACACTAGGAGTGTAATCATTCCCTTCAAAATTGATCTTGTGTGCGCTTGAACTGTTTCTACTTTATAGCCTTAAATGCCTGCAGAACTTTTAAGCGTTTTCTTCGACAACCCAGAAAGCTTTTATATCTATTCACATTTTTTTAGATCTGTTTTATGATAGATGCATCATGTGTGTCTATATATATATAGCTATTGACTTTAGGCTTGTGGAAAGTCTCACAATTGTTGCCTCGAACATTAATTTTAAGACAGGATACTATACCCCTTTTTATGTGCATAGAAAAAATAATATCTAAACATAATTTTCTGTTGTTGGGTGCTCCAGTACATAATCAATATACAGTCTAGCCTCAGCAAAGGTATATATTCAAGTGAGCACATCGCATCCCCAATTCTATGATTACACCACTCTACCTTAAAAAAAATTTCAGATCACATCCTCTTACAATTCAATTGCATCATACTTTTTTTTTACTTTTCTCACTCACTGCTTTGTTCACACACCTAAAAATTGTGCTCCAACTATGTGTACACATTCTATATGTGGACCTAATCGATATGGCCAGATCAACAATATTAATTATTTCTCACATCTAAGTTGGTGACCAGATAAAAAACCAATATCTCTCAAACGATTCAAAAACTTAATCCACAATCAGGTCAATGTGTAACTCATCCATGTTTACCTAAAATACCAGATCAACTCCATAATTAACTAATCATGCATTACTAAATAAAAATGGATCAACGCATACTTTCTCCATCAATTATTGTGCATTACATCATCAGACCAAATCAAATATACATGATTAATATTGTTGATGACCGGATCAACATAATTAACTTGGACCATGATCATAACAAAGTGACTAATTTGTAGACCAAGACAAATGACCCATTGCAAGGCACATTTAAATTCATTTGTCAATAATGTATTAACTCCATTGTATAGACCAGATCAAATGTGCTACTTTAGGAACCCTGATCAACAATTAACTTTGAATGGATCATCCATGTAAGGATCGAACACAACCATTTTTAATTTAATTTCTAAGCACATCTCCCATTTCCATCCAATAACAACGCACAAAGATATTGCATAAGTTTGACATTTCATTGGAATAAATAATTTTATGACGTAGGAGTATTTTTTATTTTGTATTTATTTATTTAATTAATTTAGAGAATTTTAAATTTTATAGAGATTTTTAGAATTTTGCTAGACATTAAGATAGATTTCTAGAATTGAAAAGATTTCTACGAAACTTCCTCTAAATATATAGAAAGGAATTCATTTATAAAATAATTAAAAAAAATAAATTTAATAAAATTATATGCTGGTTTTACTCTGCGTTAAATTTTGGTGTCAGAGCCGCGGGGAAAGAGGGTATGAAAGTTGAGATTGTTAAAGGAGGCGATGTGATGAGAGGTTGAATCTGAATGTAGAGTAAGCGTATGAGCGTGGAGTTACTTAGTGCAGCGTTTTACATCAAATATTGGTTGTGAAATATAGCTTGTAGCTTTATGAAGCAACGATCCAGCGTGTAGCCTGTAGCACATTGAAAGCATCTGCGTAGAAAGCCATTCCAGCTAGGTTAAAGTATGTGTATAACAGAACCTACGCTGAACAGTGCCGAAGTCGGTGGGAGTTATTTTAGCATGTGCGTCGAATTGGAGTAATTGTCAGTAAAAAACAACCTGTAGCCAGAGACCCAGTGATGGAAAGGTGAAGCCAAGCGAGACAAAACCAAAGACTGATAAAAAAAATCCAAGCTCGTTTGAGCCACTTAAATCTGGTGGTAAAGCTTAAAACCTTTATGCTATTTAAATGACGTAAGGAGGGATACGTGTAATTTATGTTGAGAAGAATGGTGCTTAATACCATTTGTAAATGAAGGTATGACATACACTTTATGTGAGGATAAGTATGAGTGTTTTCATGAAAGAGAAAGAGTGGAGCTGTTTTATGAATTAATTAGTGTGTTAGTAGTTTGAAAGATAATACGTAGAAGATGAGAGAAAATGATTTTCCTAGAATATATATATCTATAATAATATGTGAATATGTTAAATGTTTCACGGGGTGGATTTATGGTTAAATATAGAGTGGATTGATATATTGGATGAGTATTTAAGGATGTCAAGAAAAGGAAAAGTGATAATAATTTAAAGGGAAAAAAATAATAATTGTTAGTAAGTAGTTGTTAGTAAGTTGTTTAAAAATGGTATACAGGGATAGAGGACTTAGGGGAATTGGAGTTGGTTGAGGGAAATCAACGGCCAACCAAGTTTTACTCGATAAAGTGAGACATATTTGAACGAGATTAGATGCATTGGAGACAACACGCAGAAGAGACGTCGACACTGGTGATATCAACGAAGTTAAAAAAATCTTAGAAGAAGAAGCTGAAGTTGAATAAGAAACTCTAGAAGAGAATATGGTCAAGATGATTGCAGGAATAAGTAGCAAGCCGAGATTGCAAGCGCTGATGTATGAGGGAAAATTAAATCTCGAATAACTGATTGACTAGATTAATGCCATGGATAAACATTTTGACTATGAAAATGTAGTTGAAGATAAGAAAGTCAAGTTCTCGGTAACTAGATTAAAAATACACGTTGCACTATGCTCGGACAGTGTGCAAGCTGAGGGGAGAAGTAAAAGCAAAACGAAGATCACTAGTTGGGATCAGATGGTAGCCAAGCTCAAAGGCAAATTTCTTTCTCGAGACTATCCGTTGAATCGTTTTCAACAAATGCAGAATCATAAGTAGAAATCCATGTCTATTAAAGGATATACAAAAGAATTTTAGAGATTAAGTATAAGGTCTGGTCATGTGGAAGTAGATGATGAAAAGCTAGCTAGATATATTAATGGCCTAAGATTTGGAATACAATATGAATTGGATATTTTTTCTTTGAAAACTTTTGAAGAATCTTACCAGATAGCCATTAAGATAGAAGAGAAACTGGAAAGGAGAAAAGTTAGGGAGGAAGAGGATGAAGTACAGTAAGGAGCAAAGTTAGGGAGGAAGAGGATGAAGTACAGTAAGGAGCAGAGGACGAAGTATAGTAACGAGCAGAGGACAATCAAGAAAAGGACCACCAAGTAGAGGAAATCAAGTAGAGGATATTCAAGGAGAAGAATGCCCAGTCAAAAGGAAGAAGGAAACAATTCACATGAGGTGTAATCATCATCAAGAGGAGATTTCAGAGGATAAAGACCATATCAAATAGGTATAAGTAGATATTTTGTGGTAAGATGTTATACATGTAATAAAGTTAGCCATAAATATGATGGATGTCGAGAAAGATATTCTAGTCAAGGTAGCATACATATGACACAAACTGATACAAAAAGTGTACAATCCTGTACACAGGAAAATGCACCTGAAACTAGTGAATCCTTAATGATGAAAATAAATTTATTAAAGTCTCCTAAAGAAGTAAAGGAACTGACACAAAGGAAAAGATTATTTAAAATTGTTTGTAAATCAGGAGGAAAATGTTGTAAAGTCACTATTGATAGTGGTAGTATTGATAATCTAGTATCCACATAAATGGTAAAAAAGTTAAATTTAAGTAAAAGTAAACATTCTCCTTCCTACAAATTCTCATGGCTGCAAAAGGGACATCAGATATTAGTTAATGAGCATTGTGAAGTGGACTTTCAAATAGGATGATATAAAGATAAAATTCTTTGTGATGTTATGCTAATGGATGTGTGTCATATTTTGCTTGGAAGACCATGGAAATATGACAAGAAAGAAATGCACGATGGAAGGAGAAACACCTATATGTTTGAAAAGGATAGAGAAAAGCATGTACTCTTAGCTTTGAAGGATGAAAAAACACCAGAAGAAGACCAATCCAAAGTAATGTTACTTAGTGGAAAAGTGTTGCTCCCAAAAATCAAATATGAGAAGATAAATTTTTCTTTGATCGATAAGACAAAGGTAGTCCTCACAAGCACACATACGAATTATCTTCTAGAAGAAATTAAAAATATGTTGAATGAAGTCATTGAGATTGTAGTGGATGAATTGATTGATAAGTTGCCTCCCATTATAAGTATCGGCCATCATATTGATCTCATTCCAGGTGCCAACGTTCTAAAGAAAGGAACCTACAGAATGACCCCAAGGGAGAATGAAGAGATTAAAAATCAAGTGCACCAATTGTTGGATAATGGTCTCATTCGAGAAAGTTTAAGTCTGTGTGGTGTTCCAACAATGTTAACTCAAAAGAAGGATGGTGGATGGAGAATGTGTACAGACTCTTGAGAAATAAAAAAAAATCACAGTCAGGTACAAGTTTCCATTGCCTTGTATTGATGATCTCCTAGATTGTTTAGGGCATATTTTTCTAAAATAGATTTAAAAAGTGGATATCATCAAATCAGAATTGGAGAAGGTGATGAATGGAAAACAACCTTTAAAACTAATAATGCCCTATATGAATGGTTGGTAATTCATTTCACACTTACCAATGCTCCCAATACCTTTACGAGGTTAATGAATGAATTCTTAAAAAAATTCATTGGAAAATTTGTTCTAGTTTATCTTGATGATATCCTAATTTATAGTCTGTAAAAAAAAGAGCACTTAAGACATCTGAAGATGGTTTTGAAGAGGTTACAACAAGAAAAATTGTTATTCAATTTAAAGAAGTGTAGTTTCATGGAAACATAATTATTGTACTTGGGTTTTATTATTTCAAAGGAAGGCTTAAAAATGGACTGAGAGAAGGTGAAGACCATAATCAATTGGCCATCCCCAAGAAGCATTTCATAGGTAAGAAGTTTTCATGCATTGACAAGGTTTTACATAAAGTTTATCAAGAATCTCAATGGTATATGTGATCCAATTGTAGAAACCATCAAAAAAAGAAATCAACCATTCCATTGGACAAAAGCATCTAATAAAAGTTTCATCACAACCTATTTTAGCATTGCCATATTTCATCAAGTTATTCCAGGTTGAGACTAACGCCAGTGGAACTGCAATATGAATTGTTCTAAGTCATGAAAAAAGACAAGTCACTTACTACAACGAAAAAATAAATGAAGCCAAAAAAAATACTCTTCTTATGATAATTTTTTTTATGGCATCATACAAATGTTAAAAAAATTGAGACATTATCTTATACCAAAAACGTTCACCCTTTACACAGATAATCATGCTTTACAATATATCAACAATTAGACCAAATTGGGTCTAGTTTTGGCCAAAGGCTCCACATTTTGAGGAGCGGAGCACAAGGAGTCCGTGAAGTTATATTTATCATGCGTTGTTTAAGGGTTTTGGGGAGAATGAAAGCCCTTCATTTTGTAACGGGTATTTGGTGTTAGTTCATTGTTTTGTCAAATCCATGGTATGTGGACCATGGTCTTGTAGTAATGAAATCTATATAAAGAGATGGAATACTTCATCAAGGATAGTAATATGGGAGGGAAGTAATAGATGAATCATTGCTATCTTCTATCTTTATTCTATATTTTGGGGTTTTGGAGAAGGCTTCGTAGCTGAGTGCACGGAGGCCTTGAAGAGTTTGTAGTTGAGTGCGCACACCACTTGTAGCTGGGTGCACAATTCAAAGAAGTTGTATGCATTGAAGATCTATCTTAATAAAAGAAGAATAAGTTTCAATAAAATTTTATGTATCTATGTTTATACATATTGTTAAGCATGCTTTTTACTGAATTATGTGTAATAATACATGTTATACTAATTTCTAATATGTTTATATGATAAGTGAAAATCTGTGAAGTAAACCATCAACACGAAGTTATTTATGCATGAAAAGTGATAGACAGGTCTAAGACATAAGTGAAAACACGGGCACCACATCGTACATATCCCTCTAGTTACAGAAACTTGGTTCTTCAACCTCCCATAATTGATTTAGGTGAGACTGCAATATGCTTGCAAGTCGTTGCCAAAAGGGCCAATGGTTGAGGGTTTTGTTTGTGTAGAGTACACTTTGAACTTGGGTCGAAGCCCCTTAACCCAACAAATGGTTCCATTTTCGGGACTATGATTTGTTTGAGAGATATTTTTTGGCATCTTTCAAAGAAGGAAATCTAGTAGTGGGTTGAATAAAAAGAGCGAGAATTTGCAGTTCAGGAAAACAAAAATCCGCAATTATCGACTGAAAGTTGGTTGTAGAAGTATATTTTTGAAGAGTAGTACAAAATATTTTTTTGTTCATTTCACATTGAACTATACAAGTGGGTATGAAACTTGATTGAGGATAAGACTTATTTTAAGGGAGATGAACCCAAAGAATGGAATCTTGTATTGATACAATGACTGAAGTACGTCAATAACAGGATCTCATGAGATGTTGATTTTTAGATCAATAACATTTTGGGAGGATTTATCACTGAATTCACAATGGATGCGACTGTATCTTACATCGACTCCGAGCGAAGATTTTTCAAGGGTCCACGCGGTAAGTACATTAACTCTTTGAAGTTGTGGTTTAAAATGCTTTTATATGAAAAGGGAATACTATGAATGCAATGAGATTAATGTTTGGGTGAAGAGGGAATAGGTTTGAACCAGGAGCTACATGAAGTGGGAAGTGATATAGAGTAGAGAAAAAACCAAAGAACTTCATTGAGACTGACTATAGTCCCTTGTTAGGTGGGTTTCGGAGTGAAGAAGAAGGAAGTAACCCCGCAACCTTGTGGTATTCCCCCTCCCATTTTGAAGGTGTATCAAAGTTAGGAGTTGAGAAAAATCATGGCGTCTTTGGGATTCCACATTCATCTACTCCCCTTACCCCCATCCCCCTCCCCATAATTCACATACTCCCCCTCCCCCTAAGCCCCCAAGAAGAAAGATGGTTGGTGAAATTAAGCTACCTATCTATAAAGGACCTGGATCAGAGGATCTTAACTAGTTTTGGTTTGTAGCTGATGCACTATGGAAAGTGAGACAGATCACTGACAAAGATGTAAATAAGGCACAACCCATCACGACGTTGCGAGAAAGAGTGCTAACATGGTACGTGAAATACTCTGTGACTAATCTGGCTCCTTCGCTGGATGATATTAAGAAAGCATTGGTATCAGAATTCAAGAAGCTGAAGTGAGAATCACAGTGCATTACGGAGTTGAAGAAAATCAAACAATCGGCTATTGAGTCCATGTGGGAGTTGGATCAATGATTCAGGTTATTAATGGGACAATTAAGCTTTAACGTAGCTCCAGAACAACATAAGGAGTATTTTATATCCGTGCTACTACCACATATTAGGTTACCCTTGACATAACAAAAGATCATGACTCAAGCTGAAGCATTGGAGATTGCGATGAAGCTAGAAGCTTCACTGATCGGAGATAATCATGTAGGAGTACAACCGATTCAAAGCCAACTAGAAAATTTGACCTTCGAATTGCAAGATCTCAAGAGAGGTAAAGAGACCAGATTAGAAGTATGGCGCACAAAATGCAAATCAGAGGGCCATTATAAGTATCAATGCCCCGTGTTCAAAGATTACTTGGAAAGTGGAGCACCTAATCCAGTGAACCCAGGATCAAGTTTGTGGTGAAAGGTTTGCAGAATGAGAGGCCAACATCGCTTTGAAGAGTGTTATTTATTACAGAAGTATATACAGACCCCAAAACAATTGTCTTGCAACTTTTGTAAATTAGTAGGCCATGATGAGAGAAATTGTCGAAGTTATGACTTGATGATGGAGCGCACTGCTGATGCTTATAGATTGCAAGATGAAAGACATACACATGAAGAGTGAGGCCAACATGCTGGTTGAGGAGGTTTCCAAGGACGAGGATTAGGTCGAGGAGGAAGAGATGGTTGAGAATGCATCCGAATTATCTGTTATAATTGTGGATAGGGAGGACACTTCACAAGAGTTTATCAGAACCCTATGACAACCTTTTGATCATGTGATAGAAAAATGTCTCATCCTTATCGCGAATATGGAGGAGAAAAGGAACCAACAACCTACAACAAATCTTCAAATGATGATGGCTGAGCCAAGGGAGGATCAACTATGCATCGACATTGTAACGTGAAGTGGAGCTCCAACTAGAAATGATAAAGCCAATGGGAAGAAGGAACATGAAGCTACATGGGCAAGAAAAACTATTGAAAAAGATCTTCCATTTGATATTACAAAGGAAAAGCAAGTATTCATGGATCCAAGGTGAATCTTTATGTATGACGGGGCTTCGACCTCTGCCACATAGCCAACGCATAAGAATAACTGCAATATAGTACCAGCAAGGACAAAAGATGTGGTCCAGATATTTTGAAGTCTTTTCTATAGACTTGCATGAAGTTGTTAAGAAACCAAAAAGTTGTGGAGGGATTGTAGGAATTGATAGAATCTTATACTTCTAAGGAAGTACCAAAGAGAAAGAAGTGCACAGTTAAGAACATACATCGACATAAGAAGAGGACTAGAAACGAAATGAGGCTTACTGCACAGATTGGAGATATGGCATGGATTAGATTATCCTAGATTTAGGATCTGATGCCAACGTCTTGCTGAAGTAGACTCGGGAATTGATGGGTAATCCAAAGTTGTAATGGTCACCGATCTAGTTGAAGATGGTGAACCAACAAATGATTGTTCCTCTAGGAAGGTTGTCAGGTATCACAGTAGAAATTGAAGGAGTGTGCACTACCACTGACATTGAAGTGATCAAAATTATGGATGATAGTAATCCATATCCTACGTTTCTTGGATTTTATTGGGAATTTTCTAACATGGCTATAATTAACCTGAAGAAAAATAAAATGATTTTTGAAAGCAACAATGTGTGAGACATTGGTTCATTAGATCCATTAGAGGGAGTGAGGTATATGGAACCTGTTAAAGAGGAGTACAACATAGATGACATTGGTAGCATTTACCAGATAACAAGGAGAAGAATGGATTAACCCTACTACGTAGGGAAAATTGGGTTGGGAGCAAGATAATTCCTGCACTTTCGATTCAGAAGAAGAATTAGAAAATTGACAAAATAGGTTACATGAAGTGTCTATAAGACGATGTGTAAGGATCACTGCTGGCCCCCGATTTTAGTCCAATTTTACTTAAGAAAACACACTTAATTTCTATATTTTCCATCCATTTTCCATCACATACACCCCATTTTGATGTATTTATGAATATTCAGGTATATCAATTTAGTTTTTCAATCTTTAGATGTTTTTATGAAAATTGAATTTTAAGTGCATTTTTGGACAGAATCAGAAATTCCCGTAAAGGTCTTATGGATGTCATATTTGTAGGACACTTGGGCACAAGATGAACACATTTCTACAAATATTAGAAACTAGTATTAAACTAAATCCTATTGGTTTGGTCAAACCAAGCTTAAACAGACCCAGACAAAGCTGGTCAAACAAGACCAGTCATTTAGGAAATCACTAGGAAATAGAGCAGTTTTATGATTTCATGGGATTTTCCATATTTTCAGTGATAGGATTGATGATTTCAACTTGGATATATGGGATATGGATAGATATAGTTGTTAGAGACATTTTAGATCAATTTGTTTCATAATTTTCTATTTAAGCCAAAACATTGAAGGCTTATGGTATGTAGAATTTGTACAATATTATATTGAGACTTTTGAATACTTTGAGTTAGTTTGAGGAACCTGTTCTACCTTCATTTTTCTGTTCAATGGTGTGGATGATTGAATGAGTTTTTAGTAGCCGATAATCTCTTCAAGTGTGCAACGCAAGGGTGGAGGGCCCCCACTCCAAGCTAAGTACACTTCATGGTTAATCTAGCTTGATTTTCATAAACTAGTTTTACGTCATATTTGTTTATTTGATTTGATGTATGATGATTTATGTTTGCTGATGAGTTTTGGTTTATTTATCATCATTATATGAAGGGACAACCTAGTGTTCAAGTTGAACCCTCCTTCTATTGGATTAATGAATAAAAACTAAAATCATCTTTCCTGCTTTCAAGTGATTTTTTGAATTCCCAAATTTCTAACAATGCAATTATGATGAATGAATTTGTGATGAAGAAAATCAAGGACCTCCTTAGTTAGGAGACTCTTTTGTTATTTATTTATGCATCTTAAGCTATTGTCAATTAGTTGTTTTTGATTTCTATTAATGATATAATATTTTAGAAGGACAAAACTGGTTGTCCTAAGTTAGGAGCCACTTCATCTCACAAATATTACCTAAGTGAATTAGAAATTCCTTATTTAGATTTATATTTATTATGTATTTCCTCAATTATTTATATTTCATCGTCTAACCTTGACTACATATGATATCCATACATTTTGGACATGCTTCTAAGTTATACAAACCTAAATTGATAATGAAATACTTGTGTTAATTTATTCAATAAATTAGCCCAACATTTTGGTGCCATTTCTGGGGAAACATTCATCAACGTAGTCAATTAGAGGATAAAAACAAAATCTAAAAAAATATAAGGAAAAAACAAACAAAAACAATAAAAATTTAGATATGTTATGTTTCTTTATGCCTAGAAATAGAGATTAGAAAGGTATATTAATTAAACAAAACCCCCATCCGTAGTGGTAGGACCATCAAGACTAGCTACACCAGTTGCTGGTAAACCAACTCTAGAGGAATTAGAAGAAAAACAAAGATCATAACAAGTATTGAATTTAATTGAATGAAAAACCTTGTTAGCTTTGGAATTAAAAAGGAAACAAACCCCAAAAGCAACATCAACAGTAGAAAAACAAAAGGAAACGAGGAAAATTGTTAAACAAATAGATCAACCCATTCTTGAGCCAATAGGACAACCTATTTTCCAAAACAAACAACAGCTTGAATCTCAAGTTGCTATAATAGTTGAAACTATGACAGAAGAAGGGAAAGGATCCACTGTCCTCACTCTAGAACAAATACTTCAATATGAAAAGCAACAAAGAGAATGGAGAAGACAAAGAGAGGAAGAGGAAAAAAGAGAAGTTCATAAAAAGAGAGAGGAAGAAAGGAAAATAGAGTATGATAACAAAAGACTAAATGATAGTGAACAAGAAAATACTGATGATCATGAAGCTACTTTTGGCTATCCAATATTAGATACAAGTGCAAGATTAGGAGAATAAGTGAAAATGAAAAACATTCCACCTTCTGTATTGCCTAAATTTTATGGAATGTCAATAGAATATCCTGACTCATTTATGTTTGAATTCGATAACTTGTGTAGAACTTATGGATACACAGATGACACACACAAGCTTTGCCTCTTTCTTGCTACTTTAAAAGCAACAACATTAAAATAGTTCATGGGTTTAGGAGAACATGCAATCACTTCTTGGGATAACATGAAGAAAATATTTCTTAAAATTATCTAGCCTATTATAGGCGTAGGGACTCAAAAGAGGATGTTTTTAGAATGACACAACAAGAAGATGAAAGTTTAGAAGAATATTTGGAAATATTTTCTTACAATCTTCAAAAATTTAAACAACACTCTCTGAACTCTGATACCATCCACACAATCTTTCTAAAAGGTATAAGAGATGAATATCTTGAGATTTTGAATGTAACGGGCAAAGGTGATATTTCAAACTTTCCATTTCACGAAATTACATATCTATGTAAAAAATATTCGAGAGGAAGTTCAAAAACTAGAAGGAGAGATATTAGTTCAAAAGCTTCAAAATCAACAGTAGGAGGGGTAACAAGAGCAGAGATAGGGATCTTTCTAGAAAACTTCAAAACTGATCTTCTAAGCACATTAGGAGCACAAGTAGATGTTTTAAAATCTAACAAAAAGAAAGAAGAACAAGAACATATATTAGCAATCTTTTGTCCCAAATGTAGGAAGAAACACCCATTAAGAGAATGTCCTTTGGATAGTATTCATGTATGTGGCCTTTGCATAGAAAAACATTCAACATAAAACTATCTAAAGTTGAAATAATTGCAAATGAATCTAATAGAAGAAGTACAAGGGGCACATGGCCTTTACTATGTGGCACCAAGAAGGCCTTGGCAGCTAACGATTCCTCGACAATTCCCTCAGCAATTCCCTCAACAAAACTATCAGTATCGTCCTAAAAGTTCTTGGAATACCCCAATGTCGTGGCAAGCTTGGCCTCCACAACAATATCAAAACCAACCTGCACAAGTTTGGAGAGGATATAGTTATGGAAACGAGCCACCTCAACAAATTTATCCTCAACAATACCAACAACAATATCAAGAACCATTTCCATACCAACAGTTTCAACGGTATCTATAATCCATGCCATTTCGACGAAAAAATCATGCACCATTACTAACTCAACAACAATAGCTTCACCTACCTTCAAACTAGCCTAGACCAACTCAACTACCAGCTCAGCCAATAGAAAATCCGAGTAAACAAATGGATAAACCTGCATACAATGTGGACGAAGCAACATATTTTCCAACATACTCCATTCTTCCCATAAATGATGTCCATTTAAGGTCTGGGAAAGTATTGCATAAAAATTCTCCTTCAATCATAGAAGAACCAGCTAAACAAGGAGAACAAACTAAGACATCACATTTAGAAAATCAAAGGCAAAGTCAAAGTCGAAGTGATAACTTACTTTGAACCAGATTTTGAGGAGCTGAGGGTAGCAAATCTAAAAACTCCTCACACCGAGAATACGAGCGGAAATGACCTCTCTCTCCTTGGGTCTTCTTCAATGCCTTCACTTTACTTCTCCAGGTTCTTTTGAAGTTTACGAAACTGTCCTCAGACAAGCAGCCTAGCGGCTTCAATATTAATTCAAAGATTAAAATTACAATACTTTGCAAATTACAATACGAGATCAAAGAAGAACTCTGTTCCAACTTGTGGGCTTCTATGGTTTGATCTCTCATTTATAACATCCTAAAGGAATCTAATCTAATCTAAGATATGACACAAAGTGGAAAAAATTGAGGGTCTTGTCGGCATTTTCTTTATCCGATGGTGTCTACTCAACCTTTCCAGTAAAATAATTCTACCAATATCCTTTCAGACTTTGGTGAGAATCATAATCATCATCATCATAAGACACTTGTCTTTCAAAGGCTTTTTGTTCAAGCATCTTGAGGTAGTTGTCATCCATCATCTTTGAGTACTTTTTGCCTCAATTGATATCATGCGGGTATTGTACATCCGCCTATATGTCCTGAAAAGCTTGAAAAGTAGATTCTTCCACTTCCACTTTACTTTTTCCTTTAGCATCTATTGGCACTGTTTCTTTCTCGTTTGGAGATGCTTTTGATGTTTGTCCTTTGTCTAGATTTACTTTTACTTTGTGGAGGTTCTATTGTTGTGGGGTGAACATCACATCTTGCTTTTCCCACTTGTTTAAAAAAGGTATTGGATTGATATCCATATCTAAAAAGGAATCTTTAAAGACTTTTCTGAATGCAGGAGAAGGCTAAACTACCAACTCAATACCATCTAGAAGCTCCCACTTAAATATATGAAGCATGTTAATGGAAGTCTCAATTGCATGTTGGACACATAGCCTACAGTTTTCAGGAATGTATGCTTTTGATTGCCATCCTAATTCAAAAATCATTGAAGTATAGATTTTTTTTTTAAATGATAAATTGATAATATGAACTACATTGTTATTCCAATTTCCTGCAACAATGCTGATTGTGACAACTAATGCTATTTGATTAATCATGAATCTTAAAACTTTAGGTTCTCCTTGTAGTTCATCCAATTTCTATAAAACCTGTCGCTTATCGATTAATTTTAAATTTCCAAATTCTTTGAACCAGAGAGCTAGCTGTTTGATCATCTCTATATTATTACTGGTCTTAATCTCTTCTGAGATCTCATGACAAAATACTTGCGTAAAAGGATTTGGAGAAATACTTTCCCTTAATCTTAGACTTTTGTAATCCCAAGGGGATGAGAAAGTCCTTAGATATTGCAAAGTTCTCTGGATGCATTGAGACGTTCTAATAGATGGCCTTTTCCTACAAAACCCTTGTTAAAAATTTCATATTGGGGAAAATTGTCATTGGGTGCATAGTTTTCATCAAATCTTTGTAGAAAAGATGGTTCAAGTTCCTCAAAAATATCTAGGATTTTTAATGACAAAAGATATTTTTATAATTCTCCTTTGATTGGAATAACTTCTAAATCCAACATTTGAGCTCCTGCGTATATTCTTAGAGTAAAGTCTATTCCACCTATCAACTCATAGTAATTCATTGCTTTGAGGATCCAAATCATATTTTCAGTGAATTGACTAGACCATATATCAAATAAAATTTTAAAATAAATCGTTACCTTAATGTTGGGCAAAGGGTATATCTTTACCAAATCAGCGTCTAGGCCTAATGAAATGCCAATGTTTTTAGACTCCCATGCTTGGCATCTTCTAATCCACTGATTCGTCAACAGACGTAGACCCACAAATTTCTTGATTTCTTCTGTTAAATGATTCACATGGCTTTCAAGAATTCTGAATCTATGTACAAATGTGCTGAAATTATCATCTTGGGCCCTTTTCTTGGTATTAATTTTTTTTTTTCCTGGTGATGTGACAAAAACCTTGTTCATATCTCTAGCTAAGGCATCTGCTAAAAAATTAGAATTTCCTGGTATCCATTCAATATCAAAATCAAATTGTTGAAACCAAATCTGCCATGAGAGCAACCTTCCTCTAGAAAGTTGTCTTGAAATCTTGGTAGACAAGAAATACTTGAAGTTCATCGAATCAGTCTTTATAAGAAACTTTACCGGTGCCAGATATAGTTCAAAATTATGTGTCCCATTAAAAATTACTAAAGTTTCCTTTTCAGCAATAAAATAATTCTTTTGGCTCGGAGAGAATTCACCTGAGGCATATGCACAAAGTTTTCCTTCTTCATTCTCCCTTTTCTCAAAAGGAACTTCTGCCCAAAAACTATCAAAAGCATCAGTTTGTAAAATTAGAAGTCCGTCACCTGGTGGTTGTAACTTTCGAAGTTGCTGACATTCTGATTTAAGATCTTTAACTATTGCAACAACTTTTGCTGACCATCCTTCTCTGAGATGTTTTTTGATTGGGGTTGTTTTCTTTGACAATGTGGGAATATATATGTGAACATAATTTAAGACACCTAAAAATCTTTGAATTGTTTTAGTGTATTTTAGTTCATCTGCAAACTGAGACAATTTAGTAAGAACATGTGGCTGCATTTGGATTTGTTCATTAACTAAATTGATCCCCAAAAACTCTATACTATCTTGAAACAAAACCATTTTCTTTTCAGAAAGGACTGTGCTATGACTTTTAAGTTCACTTAGAAAAATATCTCGATGCTTTAAATGGGTTTCAAGATCGGGACTATGTACAAGTGTATCATCTATATATGTTAAAATGAAATCATACTTTCTAAAAATAAAATCCATTCTTCTTCGGAAGATTGCAGGGGCAATTTTGAGGCTGAAAGGTACCACCTTCCATTGATAAAAACTTGCAGGGCATGTGAAGGTAGTTTTATGCCTATTTTCTTCTTGGATCTGTATTTGATAGTATCGAGACTTATGTCAAACTTGCTGAATACTTTACTGTTTTGAATCTTTTGCATAATAGTTTCTGGTCTTGGCAAAGGGTAATGAAAACCCTGAGTGATAACATTCAGAGGTTTGTAGTTAATTACCATTCTAGGCTTACCTCTGACTATTTCTGAATGGTTTCTAACCAGAAACGCTGAACAAGAGTAATGAGACATACTTGGTTTAATAAGATTCATACCTAACAGCTCACTTATCTGTCTCTTAATTTCTTTTTCATCTATGGGGGTGCATGGAATTAGTTTTCCTTTGACTCCATTATCATTTAGAGTCACTAATTCCTGCTTTGGGCTTTCTACTATCTAGAATTGCTGGAGATTGTTTGAACAACTTTTCGACAATTTGTCATGCATAGAAATTTGCTCAACAGACCAATGTAGGTCACTGCATGCCTTTTGTTTTTTCCTTAACTCCATTCTTTCTTCATATAATTGCAAAACTTCTTGCCAATTATTGGAGTCCTTAAGAGGTTTTCTTGCTCCAACTTTCTTTTGACTATTCTCTTTTCGTGCCTTAGAGTTTGTATGGATAATCTAGGCACAAAAATAGCCTTCTTCTTTAAATTAATTATCAGCTTGTCTTCGCTGATAGACTGGGAGCACAGAGTTAATAAATGGCATTCCAAGAATTAAGCTTGCAGATGGATCAAAATGCTGAATAGCAGAGATTTTTACTATATTCCCCCCAACTCTCAAAGATATGTTATCAACATAATGCATCAATTGAACAGATCCCCCAATTATTTCAGACACAGGAATATTTTGGATTGGCTTCCAAAGAGATTTAAACAAAGATGGACGAGCCAGATTATTTGATCCTCCAGTATCTATGAATGCATCCACATTTATCCATTGATTTCTGACTTGGACTTGTACTGGGATATAAATGAGACTATTTTTTTTAATAATCTTTTTTAATAGAACTTGCTCTTCAAATCTATTATTTTTTGGAAATTTTAAACTTGTAGAAGCAGGAGTATTATTTTGATAAGGACAAAAAGAATTTAATTCTGGAAATACTGTGATCGACTGCTTACGTGTTTGTTGCAAGCTTTCTAAAGCTGAGTCATCATCTGAAACATATGTGGTGTCTTTAGTTTCTTCTGTTTCACTTTCATCTGACTAATCACTATAATAGAATTATTTAGAAACATTATCATCAGAACAATAATTACAAACATTCATCTTTTGTACACTAGCTTTTACATTACCTTCATCTTGTGAAGCTTCTATTAAAATATATACATCAGAAACTTCATCTTCTGAATCGAATATAGATGAGTCATCTTTGAATTCATCAATCTCAAAACAAGCTTTTAGTTTAGAAGATGAACTATTAGGACATTTGCGTGTGAAATGGCCTTGTTGTTTGCAAATGAAATAACAATTGTTGTTTCTTGGTTTATTTCTCTTTTTTTAAATTTGAATTTTCTGAAAGGCTTCCTTGGATTGGAGACTCTCTTGGGTCTAAAATTTCCATACCTTTTTGATTTCTTCTTATTTTTAAAGGGTGTCCAGGGTAGCATTGTTCTGTAGACATCTGAACTAGGTGTAATATCGTGTGCTTTCTTTTGCCAGCACAAATACTTAACTTTCTGTGTACACCTGAAAAGAAGATCAACCCAGTATACTTGATCTATTTTCTTGTTCTGTACATCTAGATATTTCATAATAAGATCTCCTAAATTACCGAGAAGCTTCGACAAAAATGATATTTTTTGAGTAGTGTCATTAGAAAAATTTGCCTAAAATACTTTTTCCATGTAATCTTTGCCAAACTGATCAAGATGTTTTAAATATTTTAATTCCATACGACTTAAGTTTGTTATCAGGTGTTTCTTCTCATCTACAGGCTCTGGGACAAATTGTGGTTTCAACAAAAGTTCTAAAGTGGCCAGTCCTGCTTCCATGACTACTCTTCTTTCTTCATCTGATGGTCCCATCCACCAATCATATACAACGCTATTCATTCTTTTCTCGGCTAGGAACATTATAGAAACATTATCTAATTTTGTGGTGACTTGCATCTAATACAGAGCACCAGTCCAAATCTGGATTGATTCTCCTGGATTGGATGAATTGTCTAGATCTAAAATATACCCACTAGAATTTGCAGCATACAAATCTTCTTCTACACACAGGTATTTAGAGACTTCTTTCAACACATGAGATTTATTCTAGTTGTTTATAGAAGGTAAAATAAAGGAAGGGAATTTAGAAGCTACTTGATCAAGAGTCATAATTTCTTTCTTAGAAGAAAATTGTTTTTTTGCTTTGTATGTTTCTTCCTTTTCAGTGGTCAACTTTCTATAGGTCTTTGAAGTTGACTCTTCTGTACTAGTGGCAATAATTTCTCCTTCTGTGTCTTCCTCCTCTTCTTCTTTATCCCAATAATTGGGAGTGCTCATGTCAATCCTGAATTTAGGAATTTCTTTGGCCTTTTTCTTCTATCTTCTTCTGTTCCTCTCTTCTTTTTCGGCTTTCTCAGGATGTTGCTCTTCATAGAGTAGCCTAAGATTTGCATTAATCAAATCTGATTGCAAACCCAAATCATTAAGGACATCTTCAGCATGTGCACACCAAGTGGCGAGATAGTTTCCTATCTGATAGACCTGGTCAAGATCAGTAGGATTCTGAGGATTATGTTCTAAGAGTGGTGCACAATCAACTATTGTGGGTGGTTGTCTTCACTGAGATGAAAAAGTACAAAACTTGGTTTTTGGTGGCCACTTCCCCCTTTGACATGTATATCTATGATTGGCATGCTGGAATTCTTCGACAGGTGAGATATTAGATACATATGTTCGGAACATCTTATTTATAGCAAGAAATAGCTTTTCTTTAGGAATATATCACTAATCTAATGGAATAGATACAAATTGTTTCTTTTGACGGATGACTATATACATTTTGTGAAATAGACTTGCGACCGTTGGTTGATGGTTGCTCAGACTCTGAGATGTCTGGTAACACATGCTTTTGTGGCATAAAGATTGGTCTAGGTATAGATGTTCTGTCAGGTATTATGTGTACTTAACCTTTACTTATAGACATTCTTCTAGTTTTGTTTCTTGGGCTGTCTATAGATGCCAACGACTTGTAGTGTATATACCAGTCACTTGGAAGGGATTCTTTATCATAATGCACGCCTTGAACATGAGCATTACTGACTCCTACAATCATGCAATCTTTCAACACTGGTTGTTTTAACTTTAGATGTACAATGTTGGTAAGTTGGAATGACGTCTAAACTAACACAGAGAGATATTCACTATCTTTGACCATATCAAGACCTTGGACTCCAACTAATATCTTCCAACAATATTTTAAATGAACATCAGACAGACTAATCGAATAGTCTGGGTAAATGGTACCATACTGACAACTTGAGGATAAATTTCCTAATATGTTTTCGATGCGAGCATGGTCATAATTCTGGTGTCGGGTGTCAAAGACTTCAGATATGCATGGAGTATTGAGTCCGTGGAAAAATAGTTGAGCTAGACCTATTCTTATCCCTCCAAAATGCAAATAAGAAAACGTTTTCTCTTAAACATATTTTTTGAATTTTTTGATTTCATCTTTAGAAAATAAACTCATACCTACTATTTGTACAGAAAGACCAGAAATCTTAATTTCCAATTCAACTTCTTTCAACTAATTTTTTCTTGATAAACTAAACATAGATGGAACCTGCTAAATTTCTTTTGAACTCAAAACAGGCGGGTTCCAGCTTTCAGGATTTCGACTCTCTCATGTTCAATATGATCACTTTCTATTGAGAAAGAATCGAATTTAGAAATAGTGCGTCTATCTATGTTAGAAAATGATCTTAAAAAGTTCGACATGATTTTAGTATAAACTAGACCATAGATTGACTAAAGCAGCTTTTATCTAATAAGATTGTATAACAAAAGCTTTTTGAAGGCTTCTTGGCTGGCTTTAGACTCTGTTTGTAGTTTATAGACTTAGGACCTGAATGGGGCTTTGATACCAAAATAAAGGCAAAGTCAAAGTCGAAGCGATAACTCACTTTCAACTAGATCTTGAAGAGCTGAGGGTAGAAAATCTAAAAACAAATAAAAATGCAGCCCCATGTTCTTACTAAATAAAAGACAGTAAAACAATTCAAATATTTTTAGGTGTATTAAATTATGTTCACAGATATATTCCGAGGTTGTCAGAGAAAACAATGCCAATCAGAAAACATCTCAGAGAAGGATGGTTAGTAGAAGCCACTACAGCAGTTAAAGAGCTAAAATAAGAAGTCTGTCACCTGGTGGTTGTAACTTTGGAGGTTGCTGACATTTTAATTTAAACTCTTTAACTGCTGCAGTGGCTTCGGCTGACCATCCTTATTTGAGATGTTTTCTAATTGGGGTTGTTTTTCTGACAACCTGGAAATATATCTATGAACATAAGTTAAGACACCTAAAAATCTTTGAATTGTTTTATGTTAGAAAATTATATATTATGGAGCAATGGAACACATAGAATATTGCATAAATATAAACACAGAAAACACATAAAACTAGAGAGACACAGATAAATGTGGTTCACCCAGTTTGGGCTATGTCCACCCCAAACAACCAGTCCTTCCTTTCTATTATCTAGCAAAATGAAAGGACACAACCTACAACAGATCCATTGTAATATCCTTTGTTTACTTTCACAATCTCACCTCTCTCTTTCTCGCTCGGAGAATACACATCTATTACATAGCCTCAATATAATGCCCTGATACAAAGAGAGGGGTTGCCTTATAGGGAAAAAAACCATAAAGTAAACATAAGTTCTACCATTAGATCATCCGCCTAATGAATGGCCCAGATTGACTAGAAATTAATATACTTTTACAAAGCAATTTTAAATTTGTTTTTTAGCTTTGGGGGCGTTACCCCCAAAACCTGTGCCGGGGGACCGCTGGTCCCTGGACCCCCCAGCTGGGGGAGATCGGCCCCCCCAAACCCCTGCGGGGGGGGGGGACAAGTCCCCCTTGCACCCGTTCGCGTGGAGGTGTGTACAAACTTCCTGGGGTATACATCCGGCTGAAACAAAGACCTCTAAATAATCATGCTCCACACCCAAAAATCTCCCACTTGGAGAATGATTGTAGCAACTCCACCGCTGCTTCATTGGCTATACAATGACTTCTCTTTGGACCTGGCTATTTCTCATCTTCATCATCGTCCTTGAAGACCAATTGAAACTGAGCATATTCTCAGTTTAACCCTGGTTACAACTTTTGTTAGCATATCTGCAGGATTCTGGCTAGTGTGTATATTTTCCAGCTTCAACTCTCCATCTTCCAACACTGATCGTATGAAATAGTACTTGAGCTATATGTGTTTAGTCCTAGAATGAAATGCTGATTTCTTTGCAAGATGAATGGAACTTTGGCTATCACTCTATAACATGCCCATATCATGCTCCTTACCCAATTCACCCATAAACCTTTGTAACCAAATCATTTTTTTACTAGCCTCTCTAGCAGCAACATACTCTGCTTCTATTGTTGAAAGTGCAACAACACTTTGGATTTTTGAAACCCAATTGACAGTTGTTCTACCTACAGTAAATACATATCCTGTAGTGCTCCTCCTGTTATCTCTATCACCTGCCATATTTGCATCAACATATCCCTATAGAGAAATGTTTGAACCACCAAAGCATAATGATTTATTTGTGGTCCCTTTCAAATATCTGAGAATCCATTTCACTGCCATCCAATGTTCCTTTCCTGGATTGTTCATGTACCTGCTTAAAACTTCCACTGCATGTGCAATATCAGACCTTGTGCAGACCATTGCATACATTAAGCTTCGAACTATTGATGCATATGGAACTTTAGACATATAGTCCATGTCTTCTTGGGTCTTTGGGAACATTTCCTTACTAAGTTTGAAATGGCTAGAAAAAGGTGTACTAACTAGTTTTGCATTGTGCTAATTAAATCTTTTCAACACCTTTTGTATGTACTCATTCTGAGACAATGTTAATTTGCGATTTTTCTTGTCTCTAGTTATTGTCATACCAAGGATTTGTTTTGCAGCCCCCAAATCCTTCATTGCAAATGAATTTGCAAATTTTATTTTGGGCACATTTATTTCTTGCATGTTAAACCCCAAAACAAGCATGTCATTTACATACAATAACAATATAATATAGCTGCCATCATTTTTCTTTTTTAGATAAACACAATGATCAGAGTGACATCTAGTATAACCTTGTTCAGACATAAACTTGTCAAATTTTAGATACCACTATCTTGGAGCCTATTTTAATCCATACAAGCTCTTCTTCAACCTACACACTAGTTTCTCCTTCCCTTTTACCCCATATCCTTGTGGCTGCTGCATATATACCTCTTCCTCTAAATCCCCATGGAGAAAGGTTGTCTTTACATCTAACTGCTCAAGATGCAAATCTTCAACTGCTACTAGACTTAGAATAGTTCGGATTGAAGTCATTTTAACAACAAGAAAAAATATTTCATCAAAATCAATACCTTTCTCCTGTGCAAACTCCTTCACCACAAGTCTAGCTTTGTACCTTTATTTTCCTCCATCTTCTTCCTTCAGCTTGTAAACCCACTTATTCTTCAATGTAGTTTTTCCTGCAAGCAACTTGACTAAGTCCCAAGTCTGGTTATGCATTATGGAGTCCATCTCTTATTCCATGGCTAGCTCCCACTTCTTCCTGCTTTCAACCTACATTGCTTCTTCATAACATTCAGGTTCACCAGAATCAGTCAACAATAAATAATATAATGAAGGAGAGTATCGTTCATCGGGTATACTTATCCTGGTAGATCTTTTAACACCACTTTCAGGTGTTTGGGCTGCCTATTGCTATTGTGGTGATTGTTGTTGTTGTGGTTGTTAATTATTATTATTTTCAGCCACCTTTACTTTTTCAGTGATCTCATCAAGAACCGTGTATTCCTTGTTTTTTTTTTTCCTGTTTCTTTTCCTACAACTGATTCTTATACAAGACCTTTTCATTGAATATTACATCTCTGCTCCTAACGATTTTGAAATTTTCATAATCATATAAGCGATAACCAAAATCATTAACACCATATCCAATAAAGGTACATTTCTTTGATTTTTCCTCAAGCTTTGTTATATTTTCTTTATTAATATGGACAAAGTCCTCACAACCAAAAGGCTTAAAAAAGAGTAGTTTACCTTTTTACCTGTCCATGCTTCTTCTTGAACACCACCATCCAAGGAACTTGAAGGCCCTCTATTTATTAGATAAACAATAGTATCTACAGCATCTGCCCAAAATTGTAAAGGCGATCCTACATGCAATCTCATGCACCCTGTACGCTCCATGATTGTTATGTTCATCCTTTTTGAGATACCATTTTCTTGTGATGTTCTTGGAACTATCTTCTCTCTGCGAATTCCATGTTTTGAACAGTACCTATCAAACTCTTTGCTGCAATATTCACCTCCATTATCTGATATGAGACACTTCAATTTCTTTCCTGTCTCAATCTCAACCAAAGCTTTCCATTTCTTGAAAGTATCAAATACATCAGATTTATTCTTAATACAATAAATCCAAGTTTTTCTAGTTGCATCATCAATAAAAGTGACATAATAATGAGAGCCACTAAGAGATGATACCTGAGAAGGTCCCCATACATCTGTATGCACAAGCTCTAATTTTTTGCTCTTCTTTTCTTTCCCAACTCTGAGAAATCTGACTCTCTTCTATTTTCCATAAATGCAATTCTCGCAGAAGTCCAAATCAGCATTCTTCAAACCTAGCAACAAATTCCTTGAGTGAAGGATCTTCATCCCCTTCTCACTCATGTATTCGAGTCTATAATGCTATAATGCTACATCTGCTCCTTTGGAAGTTAAAGCATTAACATAGTTAGAAATACTATTGCATAAATACAATGTACCAACATTTTCACCTTTTACTATTACGAGGGCTCCTTTGGTAACCTTCCAAGATTTGTCTGTGAAAGTTGTCACACAACCTTCACCGCCCAACTACCCTGTTGAAGTCAGATTTTTCTTCAGATTTGGAACATGCCTTACCTCCTTTAGTAGCCATTAGTTTCCATTCTACTGTTTTACAAGAACCTTACCCATTCCAAAAATTTTATAGGGTTTATCATCACCCAAACAGACTTGTCCAAAATCTCCTTGAACATAGTCATGAAAGTATTTCTTATCAAATGTGGCATGGAATGAGGCCCCTTAATCTACCACTTGAGAATCAGTAATATTTTCGAAAGAAAGAATCAAATCATCTTATAACACCTCACCTGTCACATTTGCTTCATGATTGTTTTCTTGCTATGCATCTCCTTCTTTTCCCTTCCAAGATATACAGTCTTTCTTTAGGTGTCCTTTCTTTCTGCATTTTTAGTAGACTATCCCCGATCTAGACTTGGATATACCTTTCTTTGATTTACTGCGATATCCTGAGCTCTTTCTTCTTTCCATTTTTCTTCCCCTAGATTCTACACTCAAAGCATTACCCAATGTCTCACCAGAGATTTTTCGTCGCATTTCCTCGCTAAGGATAACACCAACAACATCATCAAACTTTAAAATACTAGATCAAGAAGTAGAGTTACTAATGGCCATTACTAAACCATTCCAACTTTCCGGTAATGACCATAAGAATAATAGAGCTCTAACTTCATCATCAAAGTTTAACTCTACAAAACTTAACTGACTTGTAATAGTATTAAAATCATTTAAATGGTCTACAACAGATCCACCTTCCGACATCTTCATATTAAATGACCGTTTCATAAGAAATACGTTGTTTGAGGCCGAGGGTTTTTCATATACTTTCACCAATGGCTTAATCAAACCCTCTGTCGTTGTTTCCTTCGAAATGTTGAAGGTGACTAACGCTACGAGGCACAACCATACTGTTCCGAGTGCCTTTCTATCAAGAAGGTTCCATTCTTCATCTGTCATACCCATCAGGATCTTTATTTTTCCACCCAATGGTAGGTACAGATATTTCTAATACAGATAATCTTCCAAATGCATCTTCCACAACGAGAAGTTTTGGCCATTAAATTTCTCGACCCTAAACTTACCATCATCCACCATTGCTCCCACTCGAACCAGGAACCCTTCTTTCCTGCGAGTTTATCAGCCAAATAGATCTTCGGCTCTGATACCAGTTGTTAGAAAATTATATATTACAGAGGAATGGAACGTATATAATATTGTATAAATATAAACACAGAAAACACATAAAACTAGAGAGACACAGATATACGTGGTTCACCCAGTTTGGGCTACATCCATCCCAAACAACCAGTCCTTCCTTTCTATTATCCAGCAAAATGAAGAGACACAACCTACAACAGATCCGCTGTAATATCCTTTGTTTACTCTCACAGTCTCAGTACTCTGTTTCTCGCTTGGAGAATACACATCTATTACACAGCCTCAATAAAATTCCCTCATACAAAGAGAGGGGTTGCCTTCTAGGGCGAAAAACCTAAGCTAAAAATAAGTTCTATTGTCAGATCATCTGCCTAATGAACTACCTAGATAGACTAGAAATTACTATACTTTTACAAGGCAATTTTACATCGGTTTTTTAGCTTTGGGGGCGCTACCTCCAAAATCCCCGCCGAGGGACCACTGGCCCATGGACCCCCTAGCCGGGGGGGATCAGCCCCCTCGAACCCCCATGGGGGGACAAGTCCCCCCCCCGCACTCCCTCGTGTGGAGGGGTGTACAAACTTCCTGGGGTATACATCTAGCTGAAACAAAGACCTCTAAATAATCATGCTCGACACCCAACATTTTAGTGTCTTTTAGTTCATTTGGAAATTAAGACAATTTAGTAAGAACATGGGGCTTTATTTGGATTTGTCCATTAACTACATTGATCCCAAAAAGTCTATACTGTCTTCAAACAAAACCATTTTCTTTTCAGAAAGGACTATGCCATGATTCTGAACTTCACTTAGAAATATCTCTAGATGCTTTAAATGGGTTTCAAGATCAGGACTATGTACAAGTATATCATCTATATATGTTACAATGAAATCATAGTTTCCAAAAATAAAATCCATTATTCTTTGGAAGAATGTAGGGGCATTTTTGAGGCCGAAAGGTACCACCTTCCATTGATAAAAACTTGCAGGGCATGTGAAGGAAGTTTTATGCCTATCTTCTTGATGGATCTGTATTTGATAGTATTTAGACTTCATGTCAAGCTTGCTGAATACTTTACTATTTTGAATATTTTGCGTAATAGTTTGTAGTGTCGGAAAAGGGTAATGAAAACCCTGAATGATAGCATTAAGAGGTTTGTAGTTAATTACCATTCTAGGCTTACTTATGACTATTTCTGAATGGATTATAACCATAAACGCTGAACAAGAGTAATGAGACACACTTGGCTCAATAAGATTCATACCTAACATCTCACTTATCTGTCTCTTAATTTCTTGTACATCTATGGGGATGCATGGAAATAGTTTTCCTTTGACTCCATTGTCATGTAGAATCACTATTTCTTGCTTTGGGCTTTCTACTATCCATAATTGCTAGGGATTGTTTGAACAACTTTTCAACAATCTGTCATGCATAGAAATTTGCTCAGTGAACCAATTTAGGTTAGTGCATGCCTTTTGTTTGTTATTTAACTCCATTCTTTCTTCGTATAATTGCAAAAATTCTTGCCAATTATTGGAGTCATTATGAGGTTTTCTTGCTCCAACTTTCTTTTGACTATTCTCTTTTTGTGTCTCAGAGTTTGCTATGGATAATCTAGGCACAACAATAGCCTTCTTCTTTAAATTAATTATCAGCTTGTCTTCGTTGATAGTGATTTGGAGCATAGAGTTAATAAATGGCATTCCAAGCATTAAGCTTGCAGATCGATCAAAATGTTGAATAACAGAGATTTTTACTATATCCCCCCAACTTTCAAAGATATGTTTCAACATAATGCGTCAATTGAACAGATCCCCCAATTGTTTCCGACACAAGAATATTTTGGAGTGGCTTCCAAAGAGATTTAAACAAATATGGACGAGCAAGATTATTTGATCCTCTAGTATCTATGAATGCATCAACACTTATCCATTCATTTCTGACTTGCACTTGTATTGGGATATAAATGAGACAATTTTTTTTTAATAATCTCTTTTAATAGAGCTTGCACTTCAACTCTATTATTTTTCTGGATTTTTTAAAATTGTAGAAGCAACAATATTCTTTTGATAAGGAAAAAAAGAATTTTATTATGGAAACTGTGATGGGCTGCTTACCTATTTGTTGCAAGCTTTTTGAAGCTAGCTCGTCATCTGAAACATCTGTGGTGTCTTTAGTTTCTTCAGTTTCACTTTCATCTAACTCATCGATATAATACAATTCTTTAGAAACATCATCATCAGAACAATAATTACAAAAATTCATCTTTTGTACACTAGCTTCTACATTACCTTTATCTTCTGAAGCTTCTGTTAAAATATATACATCAGAAACTTCATCTTTTGAATCAACTACAAACCAGTCGTCTTTGAATTCCTCAATCTAAAAACAAGCTTTTAGTTTAGAAGAGGAACTATTAGGACATTTGCGTGCGAAATGGACTTCTTGTTTGCAAATGAAACAACAATTGTTGCTTCTTGGTTTCTTTCTCTTTTTTAAAAATTTGAATTTTCTGAAAGGCTTCCTTGGATTGGAGACTCTCTTGGGTCTAAATTTTCCATACCTTTTTGTTTTCTTCTTCTTTTTAAAGGGTGTCCAGGGTAGCATTGTTGTGCAGACATCTCAACTAGGTGTAATATCGTGTGCTTTCTTTTGCCAACACAAATACTTAGCTTTCTTTGTACACCTGAAAAGAAGATCAACCCAATTTATTTGATCTATTTTATTGTTCTGTACACCTAAATATTTCATAATAAGATCTCCTAAATTACCGGGAAGCTTCGAAAAAACTGATATTTTTTGAGCAGTGTCATTAGAAAGGTTTGCCTTAAAGACTTTTGCCATGTAATCCTTGCAAAACTGATCAAGATATTTTAAATATTTTAATTCCATATGGCTTAAGTCTGTTATCAGTTGTTTTTTCTCATCTACTCGCTCTGGGAAAAATTGTGTTTTCAATAAAAGTTCTAAAGTGGCTAGTGCTGCTTCCATGACTTCTCTTCTTTCTTCATCTGATGGTCCCATCGACCAATCATATATAATTCCGGTCATTATTTTCTCGGCTAGGACCATTATAGAAATATTATCTAATTTTTTGGTGACCTGCATCTGATATAGAGCACCAGTCCAAATCCGGATTGATTCTCCTGGATTGAATGAGTTGTCTAGATCTAAAATACCCACTAGAATTTGCAGCATACAAATATTCTTCTACACGTAGGTATTTAGAGACTTATTTCAACACATGAGCTTTATTCTGGTTGTTTATAGAAGGTAAAATAAAGGAAGGGAATTTAGAAGTTGCTTGATCAAGAGTCATAGTTTCTTTCTTAGAAGCAAATTGTTTTTCTGCTTTGTATGCTTCTTCCTTTACCCTGGTCAACTTTCTAGAGTTCTTTGAAGTTGACTCTTCTGTACTAGTGGAAGTAATTTCTTCTTCTGTGTCTTCCTCCTCTTCTTCTTTATCCCAATAATTGGGAGTGCCCATGTCAATTCTGAATTCAGGAATTTCTTTGGCATTTTTCTTCTGTCTTCTTCTCTTCCTCTCTTCTTTTTTGGCCTTCTCAGACTGTTGCTCTTCATAGAGAAGCCTAAGATTTTCATTAATAAAATGTGATTGTTGACCCAAATCATCAAGGACATCCTCAACATGTGCACACCAAGTGGCGAGATAGTTTCCTATCCGATAGACTTGGTCAAAATCAGTAGGATTCTGGGAATTATGTTCTAAGAGTGGTGCACAATCAACTCTTGTGGGTGGTTGTCTTTACTGAGATGAAGAAGTACAAAACTTGATTTTTGGTGGCCACTTCCCCCTTTGACATATCTATGATTGGCATACTAGAATTCTTTGACAGGTGAGATATTAGATACATATGTCTGGAACATCTTATTTACAGCAAGAAATGGCTTTTCTTTAGGAATATATAACTGATTTGATGGAATAGATACAATGGTTTCTTTTGACATATTACTATATACATTTTGTGAAATAGACTTGCGAAAACTAGTCGATGGTTGCTTAGACTCTGAGATGGTTGGTAACACATGCTTTTGTGGCATAAAGATTGGTCTAGGTATAGATTTTCTGTCAGGTATTATGCGTACTTGACCATTACTTATAGACATTCTTCTAGTTTTGTTTCTTGGGCTGTCTATAGATTCCAACGACGTGTACCGTATATACCAGTCACTTGGAAGGGCTTCTTTATCATAATGCATGCCTTCAACTTGAGCATTACTGACTCCTACAATCAAAATTATAAATGAGACAGATCTAAATTCTAAGAATATCAATTTTTGGATAGTTGATGGTCAACATACCATTCAAGCAGCGAAAGAAATTTTAACAAATCTTAAATATAATGTATCAATAGAAGCGAAAAAAAATATAAAAAACGTAATGCTCGATTCTTGCATCCATCAGTTGAACCCACTGAGGTCATCTACATTTGTTGTCAATTAAATTCTGCAAATAAGGTATTTTATAAAACTCCATTTATTGATTGTGTGCGCTCGGCAAGGCATTTCTTAATTACCAATGACAAATTAAAGAAAAGGAGGATTGGATGCTCTAAGATGGCTGAAGACAAAGTATGATATTTTAATTATTTTTACATTTAACATTTATTATTGTATCTAATTTTATTGTAGATAAATTACTAAAGCCGATAATATAAGTCATATTTTCTGATATTTATGATGATTTCACATTAGATTATAACACCTTATTTAGTTTCATTTGTACATTGGATTCTTATTAGTTTATATTTATTATTTTATCAGGTTGATGATGAAATGTTGTTCTCATTCTTCGATTGTCCAATTACAATTTTTTTTGATAAAAAAAATCCTCTTATATCTTGATGAACCTATTTGGGATAAATGGGACACTGCTTTTAATTGTTACCAACTAGGTACATTAAAGTGTTGTCCAAGCCAACCTGATTTTGAGAACTAGAAGAAAAATAGTCTACATAGTTTGACAGCAGCTACTTTTCGGCCCCTTCAGGGATTAACCATCGAAGAAATTGCTTCAGTAGGAGATAAGCTATTGGATGGAACCATTTGGTTTTCTATTCCAATTAATCATCCAAAAAATGCCATAAAAATAAAAGATTATTGTTCTAAACTAAAAACCAACAAAACAATATTGGATGCAATGGTTACATATTGTCAAAGTCATGATCAGAACTTGAATGAGGTGACTCTTACCACATTCAACATTATTGAGCATTATGAAATTAATGATATCATATTCACCAATTTTTGCAACACGGTGGAGGGGTCTACTTATGTCAAAGGAACATGTAATACAAAGATAGAGTCCCTTTCTTAGCAAGCATGTGGAGTCCTTGACAGAATGATAAATGGATCAACAAGTGTTCAACAGGTTGATAACAATTTTGAATTTGGTTGTCATTTTGGAGGCCCTGATCTTTTGTCAACACTTTTGCACTCTTTTCCATGTCAGTTGCAACTAGTTTTACATACTGACCTTGTTGTTTTGGTTACACTAGCTTTGAAAAAAGAACAATTCAACAAGGGGTATTACATTGAATTTTTTCGATTTCTTATCTAAAAAAATGAGTTGAATGACTTTACTACAGTTCTCTTAGTAGAACTTTGGTTTTTTAATGATGTACGTGAGTCTTTGGAAATTTCCATAAAGAACTCCAAGTTCAACTATAAAATGACTAGTGGCATTTATGAATATAATTGCCAAAACAATTATAGTTATGATATAGTTCTTACTATACATTTCTACTTCAGAATTAAAAATTTTGGAGGCTATAAAATACTCTCACACATTTGAAGACACATTTGATGAAAATGAGAGAGATTATGATTTTTGGATGGATTTAGTGGAAAAGCACCAACAATGTAGTGATGCAAAAGTGGTTATTTCTCTTTATGGGGGGAAATTTTTATCAAGGCCTGTTGTACATATTGAAGAAGAATTTCATGTGATGTGCAAACAGTCACAAAGGAAAATCATGTTAAATAATTACAAATCATTTCAACTATCAAATCTAGTACCCATTAACTTCTTGGAAAATTCAGGTACTACAATTCATTTCTTTATTTTCTTATAATACATTGGATAC
>APFE030487882.1:79194-99760 GCA_000404065.3 Pinus taeda
TTAAGTTTTACTCTGCGTTAAATTTTGGTATCAGAGAGAAAGAGGGTATGAAAGTTGAGATTGTTAAAGGAGGCGAAGTGATGAGAGGTTGAATCTGAATGTAGAGTAAGCGTATGAGCGTGGAGTTACTTAGTGCAGCGTTTTACATCAAATATTGGTTGTGAAATATAGCTTGTAGCTTTATGAAGCAACGATCCAGCGTGTAGCCTGTGGCACATTGAAAGCATCTGCGTAGAAAGCCATTCCAGCTAGGTTAAAGTATGTGTATAACAGAACCTACGCTGAAAAGTGCCGAAGTCGGTGGGAGTTATTTTAGCATGTGCGTCGAATTGGAGTAATGGTCAGTAAAAAGCAACCTGTAGCCAGAGACCCAGTGATGGAAAGGTGAAGCCAAGTGAGACAAAACCAAAGACTGATAAAAAAAATCCAAGCTCGTTTGAGCCACTTAAATCTGGTGGTAAAGCTTAAAACCTTTATGCTATTTAAATGACGTAAGGAGGGATACGTGTAATTTATGTTGAGAAGAATGGTGCTTAATACCATTTGTAAATGAAGGTATGACATACACTTTATGTGAGGATAAGTATGAGTGTTTTCATGAAAGAGAAAGAGTGGAGCTGTTTTATGAATTAATTAGTGTGTTAGTAGTTTGAAAGATAATAAGTAGAAGATGAGAGAAAATGATTTTCATAGAATATTATATATATATATATATATATACTATATATATGTGAGAGAGAATATGTTAAATGATTCATGGAGTGGATTTATGGTTAAATATAGAGTGGATTGATATATTGGATGAGTATTTAAGGATTTAAAGAAAAGGAAAAGTGATAATAATTCAAAGGGAAAAAAAGTAATAATGGTTAGTAAGTTGTTTAAAAATGGTACACAGAGCTAGAGGAGTTAGGGGAATTGGAGTTGGTCAAGGGAGACCAATGGCCAACCAAATCTTACTCGATAAAGTGAGACATATTTGAACGAGATTAGATGCATTGGAGACAACACGCAGAAGAGAGCTAGAGGAGTTAGGGGAATTGGAGTTGGTCAAGGGAGACCAACGGCCAACCAAGTCTTACTCGATAAAGTGAGACATATTTGAACGAGATTAGATGCATTGGAGACAACACGCAGAAGAGATGTCGACACTGGTGATACCAACGAAGCTAAAAAAATCTTAGAAGAAGAAACTAAAGTTGAATAAGAAACTCCAGAAGAGAATATGGTCATGATGATTGCAGGAATAAGCAGCAAGCCGAGATTGCAAGTGTTGATGTATGAGGGAAAATTAAATCCCGAATAACTGATTGACTAGATTAATGCCATGGATAAACATTTTGGCTATGAAAATGTAGTTGAAGATAAGAAAGCCAAGTTCTCGGTAACTAGATTAAAAATACACGTTGCACTATGCTGGGACAGTGTGCAAGATGAGAGGAGAAGTAAAAGAAAAACGAAGATCACTAGTTGGGATCAGATGGTAGCCAAGCTCAAAGGCAAATTTCTTTCTCGAGACTATCCGTTGAATCGTTTTCGACAGATGCAGAATCATAAGCAGAAATCCATGTCTATTAAAGGTCTGGTCATGTGGAAGTAGATGATGAAAGGCTAGCTAGATATATTAATGGCCTAAGATTTGGAATACAATTTGAATTGGATATTTTTTCTTTGAAAACTTTTGAAGAATCTTACCAGATAGCCATTAAGATAGAAGAGAAACTGGAAATGAGCAAAGTTAGGGAGGAAGAGGATGAAGTACAATAAGGAGCAAAGTCAGGGAGGAAGAGGATGAAGTACAGTAAGGAGCAGAGGATGAAGTATAGTAACGAGCAGAGGACAATCAAGCAAAGGACCACCAAGTAGTGGAAATCAAGTAGAGGATATTCAAGCAGAAGAATGCCGAGTCAAAAGGAAGAAGGAAACAATTCACATCAGGTGTAATCATCATCAAGAGGAGATTTCAGAGGATAAAGACCATATCAAAGAGGTAGAAGTAGATATTTTGTGGTAAGATGTTATACATGTAATAAAGTTAGCCATAAATAAGATGGATGTCTAGAAATATATTCTAGTCATGGTAGCATACATATGACACAAACTGATACAAAAAGTGTACAATCCTGTACACATGAAAATGCACCTGAAACTAGTGAATCCTTAATGATGAAAATAAATTTATTAAAGTCTCCTAAAGAAGTAAAGGAACTGACACAAAGGAAAATATTATTTAAAATTGTTTGTAAATCAGGGGGAAAATGTTGTAAAGTCAATATTAATACTGGTAGTACTGATAATCTAGTATCCACATAAATGGTAAAAAAGTTAAATTTAAGTAAAAGTAAACATGCTACCTCCTACAAATTCTCATGGCTGCAAAAGGGACATCAGATATTAGTTAATGAGCAATGTGAAGTGGACTTTCAAATAGGATGATATAAAGATAAAATTCTTTGTGATGTTATGCCTATGGATGTGTGTCATATTTTTCTTGGAAGAACATGGAAATATGACAAGAAAGAAATGCACGATGGAAGGAGAAACACCTATATGTTTGAAAAGGATAGAGAAAAGCATGTACTCTTACCTTTGAAGGATGAAAAAACACCAGAAGAAGACCAATCCAAGGTAATGTTACTTAGTGGAAAAGTGTTCCTCCCAAAAATCAAATATGAGAAGATAAATTTTTCTTTGATCGGTAAGACAAAGGTAGTCCTCACAAGCACACATACGAATTATCTTCTAGAAGAAATTAAAAATATGTTGAATGAATTCATTGAGATTGTAGTGGATGAATTGATTGATAAGTTGCCTCCCATTATAAGTATCGGCCATCATATTGATCTCATTCCAGGTGCCAACCTTCTAAAGAAAGGAACCTACAGAATGACCCCAAGGGAGAATGAAGAGATTAAAAATCAAGTGCAGGAATTGTTGGATAATGGTCTCATTCGAGAAAGTTTAAGTCTGTGTGATGTTCCAACAATGTTAACTCAAAATAAGGATGGTGGATGGAGAATGTGTACAGACTCTTGAGAAATAAAAAAAATCACAGTCAGGTACAAGTTTCCATTGCCTCATATTGATGATCTCGTAGATTGTTTAAGGCATATTTTTCTAAGATAGATTTAAAAAGTGGATATCATCAGATCAGAATCGGAGAAGGTGACGAATGGAAAACAACCTTTAAAACTAATAATGCCCTATATGAATGGTTGGTAATTCATTTCACACTTACCAATGCTCCCAATACCTTTATGAGGTTAATGAATGAATTCTTAAAAAAATTCATTGGAAAATTTGTTATAGTTTATCTTGATGATATCCTAATTTATAGTCTGTAAAAAAAGAGCACTTAAGGCATCTCAAGATGGTTTTGAAGAGGTTACAACAAGAAAAATTGTTATTCAATTTAAAGAAGTGTAGTTTCATGAAAACATAATTGTTGTACTTGGGTTTTATTATTTCAAAGGAAGGCTTAAAAATGGACTGAGAGAAGGTGAAGACCATAATCAATTGGCCATCCCCAAGAAGCATTTTATAGGTAAGAAGTTTTCATGCATTGACAAGGTTTTACATCAAGTTTATCAAGAATTTCAGTGGTATATGTGATCCAATTGTAGAAACCATCAAAAAAAGAAATCAACCATTCCATTGGACAAAAGCATCTAATAAAAGTTTCAAATTATTAAAGAAAAAGTTTATATAACAACCTATTTTAGCATTGCCAGATTTCATCAAGTTACTCCAGGTTGAGACTAACGCTAGTGGAACTGCAATATGAGTTGTTCTAAGTCATGAAAGAGGACAAGTCACTTACTACAACGGAAAAATAAATGAAGCCAAAAAAAATACTCTTCTTATGATAAAATTTTTTATGGCATCATACAAATGTTAAAAAAATTGAGACATTATCTTATACCAAAAAAGTTCACCCTTTACACAGATAATCATGCTTTACAATATATCAACAATTAGACCAAATTGGGTCTAGTTTTGGTCAAAGGCTCCGCATTTTGAGGAGTGAAGCACAAGGAGTCCGTGAAGTTATATTTATCGTGCGATGTTTAAGGGTTTTGGGGAGAATCAAAGCCCTTCATTTTGTAACAGGTATTGGGTGTTAGTTCATTGTTTTGTCAAATCCATGGTCTGTGGACCATGGTCTTGTAGTAATGAAATCTATATAAGGAGATGCAATACTTCATCGAGGATAGTAATATGGGAGGGAAGTAATAGATGAATCATTGCTATCTTCTAGCTTTATTCTATATTTTGGGGTTTTGGAGAAGGCTTCGTAGCTGAGTGCACAGAGGCCTTGAAGAGTTTGTAGTTGAGTGCACACACCACCTGTAGCTGGGTGCACAGGTCAAAGAAGTTGTATGTATTGAAGATCTATCTTAATAAAAGAAGAATAAGTTTCAATAAAATTTTATGTATCTGTGTTTATACATATTGTTAAGCATGCTTTTTACTGAATTATGTGTAATAATACATGTTATACTAATTTCTAATATGTTTATATGATAAGTGAAAATCTGTGAAGTAAATCATCAACACGAAGTTATTTATGCATGAAAAGTTATAGACAGGTCTAAGACATAAGTGAAAGCATGGGCGCCACATCGTACATATCCCTCTAGTTGTAGAAACTTGATTCTTCAACCTCCCATAATCGTTTCAGGTGAGACTGCAATTTGCTTGCAAGTCATTGCCGAAAGGGCCAATGGTTGAGGGTTTTGTTTGTGCAGAGTACACTTTGAACTTGGGTCGAAGCCACTTAACCCAACAAATGGTTCCATTTCCAGGACTATGATTTGTTTGAGAGATATTTTTTGGCATCTTTCAAAGAAGGAAATCTAGGAGTGGGTTGAATAAAAAGAGTGAGAATTTTCAGTTCAGGAAAACAAAAATCTGCAATTATTGATAGAAGGTTGGTTGTAGAAGTATATTTTCGAAGAGTAGTACAAAATATTTTTTGGTTCATTTCACATTGAACTATACAAGTGGGTATGAAACTTGATTGAGAATAAGACTTATTTTAAGGGAGATGAACCCAAGGAATGGAATCTTGTATTGATATAATGACTGAAGTACATCAATAACAGGATCTCATGAGATGTTGATTTCTAGATCGATAACATTTTGGGAGGATTTATGACTGAATTCACAATAGATGCAACTGTATCTTACATCGACGCTGAGTGGAGATTTTTCAAGGGTCCACGTGGTAAGTACATTAACTCTTTGAAGCTGTGGTTTAAAATGCTTTTATATGAAAAGGGAATACTATGAATGCAATGAGATTAAGGTTTGGGTGAAGAGGGAATAGGTTTGAACCATGATCTACATGAAGTGGGAAGCGATATAGAGTAGAGAAAAAACCAAAGAACTTCATTGAGACTGACTATAGTCCCTTGTTAGGTGGGTTTGAGAGTGAAGAATAAGGAAGTAACCCCGCAACCCCGTGGTATTCCCCCTCCCATTCTGAAGGCGTGTCAAAGTTAGCAGTTGAGAAAAATCATGGCATCTTTGGGATTCCCCATTCATCTACTCCCCTTACCACCATCTCCTTCCCCATAATTCACATACTCCCCCTCCCCCTAAACCCCCAAGAAGAAAGATGGTTGGTGAAATTAAGCTACCTATCTATAAAGGACTTGGATCAGAGGATCTTGACTAGTTCTAGTTTGTAGCTGATGCACTATGGAAAGTGAGACAGATCACTGACAAAGATGTAAAGAAGGCGCAACTCATCACAACGCTGCGAGAAAGAGTGCTAACATGGTACATGAAATACTATGTGACTAATCTGGCTCCTTCACTGGATGATATTAAGAAAGCATTAGTATCAGAATTCAAGAAGCTGAAGTGAGAATCACAGTGCGTTACGGAGTTGAAGAAAATCAAACAATCGGCTATTGAGTCCATGTGGGAGTTGGATCAATGGTTCAGGTTATTAATGGGAAAATTAAGCTTTAACATAGCTCCAGAACAACATAAGGATTATTTTATATCCGTGCTACTACCACATATTAGGTTACCCTTGACATAACAAAAGATCATGACTCAAGCTGAAGCATTGGAGATTACGATGAAGCTAGAAGCTTCACTGATCGGAGATAATCATGCAAGAGTACAATCGATTCGGAGCCAGCTAGAAAATTTGACCTTCGAATTGCAAGATCTCAAGAAAGGTAAAGAGACCAAATTAGAAGTATGGTGCACAAAATGCAAATCAGAGGGCCATTATAAGTATCAATGCCCTGTGTTCAAAGATTACTTGGAAAGTGGAGCACCTAATCCAGTGAACCTAGGATCAAGTTTGTGGTGCAAGATTTGCAGAATGAGAGGCCAACACCGCTTTGAAGACTACTATTTATTACAGAAGTATATACAAACCCCAAAACAATTGTCTTGCAACTTTTGTAAAATAGTAGGCCATGATGAGAGAAATTGTCGAAGTTATGACTTGATGATGGAGCGCACTGTCGATGCTTATAGATTGCAAGATGAAAGACATACACATGAAGAGTGAGGCCAACATGTTGGTTGAGGAGGTTTCCAAGGACGAGGATGAGGACGAGGAGGAAGAGATGGTTGAGAATGCATCCGAATTATCTATTACAATTGTGGATAGGGAGGACACTTCACAAGAGTTTATCAGAACCCTATGACAACCTTTTGATCACATGATAGAATAATGTCTCATCCTTATCGCGAATATGGAGGAGAAAAGGAACCAACAGCCTACAACAAATCTTCAAATGCTGATGGATGAGCCAAGGTAGGATCAACTATGCATCGACATTGTAACGTGAAGTGGAGCTCCAACTAGAAATGATAAAGCCAATGGGAAGAAGGAACATGAAGCTACATGGGCAAGAAAAACTATTGAAAAATCTCTTGCATTTGATATTACAAAGGAAAAGCAAGTATTCATGGATCAAAGGTGAATCTTTATGTATGATGGGGCTTCGACCTCTACCACATAGCCAACACATAAGAATAACTACAATATAGTACCCGAAACGAGAGCAGATGTGGTCCAAATATTTTAAAGTCTTTTCTATAGACTTGCATGAAGTTGTTAAGAAACCAAAAAGTTGTGGAGGGATTGCAGGAATCGATAGACTCTTATACTTCTAAGGAAGTACCAAAGAGCAAGAATTGCACAGTAAAGAACATACATCAAGACAAGAAGAGGACTAGAAAAGAAATGAGGCTTACTGCACAGATTGGAGATATGGCATGGATCAGATTATCCTAGATTTAGGATTTGATGTCAACGTCTTGTCGAAGTAGACTCGGGAATTGATGGGTAATCCAAAGTTGCAATGGTCACTGATCTAGTTGAAGATGGTGAACCAACAAATGATTGTTCCTCTAGGAAGGTTGTCAGGTATCATGGTAGACATTGAAGGAGTGTGCACTACTACCGACATTGAAGTGATCAAAATTATGGATGATAGTAATCCCTATCCTACGTTTCTTGGATTTTATTGGGAATTTATAACATGGCTATAATTAATCTGAACAAAAAGAAAATGATTTTTGAAAGCAACAATGTGTGAGACATTGGTTCATTAGATCCATTAGAGGGAGTGAGCTATATGGAACCTGTTAAAGAGGAGTACAATGTAGATGACATTGGTAGCATTTACCAGATAACAACAAAAGAAGAAGAATGGATCAACCCTACTACATATGGAAAATTGGGTTGGAAGCAAGACAATTCCCGCACTTTCGATTCAGAAGAAGAATTAGAAAATTGACAAAATAGGTTACATGAAGTGTCTATAAGACGGTGTGTAAGGATCACTGCTGGCCCTCGATTTTAGTCCAATTTTGCTTAAGAAAACACACTTAATTTCTATATTTTCCATCCATTTTCCATCACATACACCCCATTTTGATGTATTTATGAATATTCAGGTATATCAATTTAGTTTTTCAATCTTTAGATATTTTTATGAAAATTGAATTTTAAGTGCATTTTTGGACAGAATCAGAAATTCCCGTAAAGGCCTTATGGATGTCATATTTGCAGGACACTTGGGCACAAGCTGAAAACATTTCTAGAAATATTGGGAACTAGGATTAAACTAAATCCTATTGGTTCGGTCAAACCAAGCTTAAACAGACCCGGTCAAAGCTAGTCAAACAAGACCAGTCATTTAGGAAATCACTAGGAAATAGAGCCGTTTTATGATTTCATGGGATTTTCCATATTTTCAATGATAGGATCGATGAGTTCAACTTGGATATATGGGATATGGATAGATATAGTTGTTAGAGACATTTTAGATCAATTTGTTTCATAATTTTCTATTTAAGCCAAAACATTGAAGGCCTATGGTATGTAGAATTTGTATAATATTATATTGAGACTTTTGAATACTTTGAGTTAGTTTGAGGAACCTGTTCTACCTTCATTTTTCTGTTCAATGGTGTAGATGATTGAATGAGTTTGTAGTAGCTGATAATCTCTTCAAGTGTGCAATGCAAGGGTGGAGGCCCCCCACTCTAAGCTAAGTACACTTCATGGTTAATCTAGCTTGATTTTCATAAACTAGTTTTACGTCAGATTTGTTTATTTGATTTGATGTATGATGATTTATGTTTGCTGATGAGTTTTGGTTTATTTATCATCATTATATGAAGGGACAACCCAGTGTTCAAGTTGAACCCTCCTTCTATTGAATTAATGAATAAAAACTAAAATTCATCTTTCCTTCTTTCAAGTGATTTTTTGAATTTCCAATTTTCTAACAATGGAATTATGATGAATGAATTTGTGATGAAGAAAATCAAGGACCTCCTTAGTTAGGAGAATCTTTCATTATTTATTTATGCATCTTAAGCTATTGTCAATTAGTTGTTTTTGATTTCTATTCATGATGTAATATTTTAGAAGAAGGACAAAACTGGTTCTCCTAAGTTAGGAGCCACTTCATCTCACAAATATTACCTAAGTGAATTAGAAATTACTTAATTAGATTTATATTTATTATGTATTTCCTCAATTATTTATATTTCATCTTCTAACCTTGACTACATATGATATCCATACATTTTGGACATGCTTCTAAGTTCTACAAACCTAAATTGTTAATGAAATACTTGTGTTAATTTATTCAATTAATCAGCCCAACATTTTGGTGCCATTTCTGGGGAAACATTCATCAACGTAGTCAATTAGAGGATAAAAACAAAATCTAAAAAAATATAAGGAAAAAAACAAACAAAAACAATAAAAATTTAGATATGTTATGTTTCTTTATGCCTAGAAATAGAGATTAGAAAGGTAGATTTATTAAACAAAACCCCCATCCGTAGTGGTAGGACCATCAAGACTAACTACACCAGTCACTGGTAAACCAACTGTAGAGGAATTAGAAGAAAAACAAAGATCATGACAAAGATTGAATTTAATTGAATGACAAACCTTGTTAGCTTTGGAAGTAAAAAGGAAACAAACCCCAAAAGCAACATCAACAGTAGAAAAACAAAAGGAAACAAGGAAAATTGTTAAACAAATAGATCAACCCATTCTTCAACCAATAGGACAACCTATTTTCCAAAACAAAAAACAACTTGAATCTCAATTTGCTATAATAGTTGAAACTATGATAGAAGAAGGGAAAGGATCCACTATCTTCACTCCAGAACAAAGACTTCAATATGAAAAGCAACAAAGAGAATGGAGAAGACAAAGAGAGGAAGAGGAAAAAAGACAAGCTAATAAAAAGAGAGAGGAAGAAAGGAAAATAGAGTATGATAACAAAAGACTAAATGATAGTGAACAAGAAAATACTGATGATCAGGAAGCTACTTTTGGCTATCCAATATTAGATACAAGTGCAAGATTAGGAGAAGAAGTGAAAATGAAAAACATTCCACCTTCTGTATTGCCTAAATTTTATGGAATGTCAATAGAATATACTGACTCATTTATGTTTGAATTCAATATCTCGTGTAGAACTTATGGATACACAGATGAAACACACAAGCTTCGCCTCTTTCTTGCTACTTTAAAAGCAACATCATTAAAATAGTTCATGGGTTTAGGAGAACATACAATCACTTCTTGGGATAAAATGAAGAAAATATTTCTTAAAAACTATCTAGCCTATTATAGGTGTAGGGACTCAAAAGAGGATGTTTTTAGAATGACACAGAAAGAAGATGAAAGTTTAGAAGAATATTTGGAAAGATTTTCTTACAATCTTCAAAAATTTAAACAACACTCTCTGAACTCTGATACCATCCACACAATCTTTCTAAAAGGTATAAGAGATGAATATCTTGACATTTTGAATGTAACGGGCAAGGGCGATATTTCAAACTTGCCATTTCACGAAATTACATATCTATTTAAAAAATATTCGAGAGGAAGTTCAAAAACTGGAAGGAGAGATATTAGTTCAAAAGCTTCAAAATCAACAGTAGGAGGGGTAACAAGAGCAGAGATAGGGAGCTTGCTGGAAAACTTCAAAACTGATATTCTAAGCACATTAGGAACACAAGTAGATGTTTTAAAAGCTAACAAAAAGAAAGAAGAACAAGAACATATATTAGCAATTTTTTGTCCCAAATGTAGGAAGAAACACCCATTAAGAGAATGTCCTTTGGATAGTATTCAGGTATGTGGCCTTTACACAGAAAACCATTCAACAGAAAACTATCTAAAGTTGAAAGAATTGTGAATGAATCTAATACAAGAAGTACAAGGGGCAGGTGGCCTTTACTATGTGGCACCAAGAAGGCCTTGGCAGCTAAGGGTTCCTCGACAATTCCCTTAACAATTTCCTCAACAAAACTATCAGAATCCTCCTAAAAGTTCTTGGAATACCCCAATGTCGTGGCAAGCTTGGTCTCCACAACAATATCAAAACCAACTTGCACAAGTTTGGAGAGGATATAGTTATGGAAACGAGCCACCTCAAAAAATTTATCCTCAACAATACCAACAGTAATACCAACAACAATATCAACAACCATTTCCATACCAAAAGTTTCAACGATATCCATAATCCATGCCATTTCGATAAAAAAATCATGCACCATTACTAACTCAACAACAACAGCTTCAACTACCTTCGAACTAGCCTAGACCAACTCAACTACCAGCTCAGCCAATAGCAAATCCGAGTAATAAAATGGATAAACCTGCATACAATGTGGAAGAAGCAACATATTTTCCAACATACTCCATTCTTCCCATAAATGATGTCCATTTAAGGTATGGGAAAGTATTGCATAAAAATTCTCCTTCGATCATAGAAGAACGAGCTAAACAAGGAGAACAAACTAAGTCATCACATTTAGAAAATCAAAGGTAAAGTCAAAGTCGAAGCGATAACTTACTTTGAACCAAATTTTGAGGAGCTGAGGGTAGCAAATCTAAAAACTCCTCACACCGAGAATACGAGCATAAATAACCTCTCTCTCCTTGGGTATTCTTCAATGCCTTCACTTTATTTCTCCAGGTTCTTTTGAAGTTTACGAAACTGTCCTCAGACAAGTGGCGTAGCGGCTTCAATATTAATTCAAAGATTAAAATTACAATACTTTGCAAATTACAATACGAGATCAAAGAAGAACTCTGTTCCAACTTGTGGGCTTCTATGGTTTGATCTCTCATTTATAACATCTTAAAGGAATCTAATCTAATCTAAGATATGACAAAAAGTGGAAATAATTGAGGGTCCTATCGGCATTTTCTTTATCCGACGGTGTCTACTAAACCTTTCCAGTACAATAATTCTACCAATATCCTTTCAGACTTCGGTCAGAATCATAATCATCATCATCAAAAGACACTTGTCTTTCAAAGGCTTTTTGTTCAAGAATCTTGAGGTAGTCGTCATCCATCATCTTTGAGTACTTTTTGTCTCAATTGATATCATGCGGGTATTATGCATCCGCATATATGTCCTGAAAAGCCTGAAAAGTAGATTCTTCCACTTCCACTTTACTTTTTCCTTTAGCATCTACTGTTACTGTTTCTTTGTCGTTTGGAGATGCTTTTGATGTTTGTCCTTTGTCTAGATTTACTTTTACTTTATGGAGGTTCTGTTGTTGTGGGGTAAACATCACATCTTGCTTTTCCCACTTGTTCAAAAAAGGTATTGGATTGATATCCATATCTAGAAAGGAATCTTTAAAGACTTTTCTGAATGCAGGAGAAGGCTAAACTACCAACTCAATACCATCTAGAAGCTCCCACTTAAATATCTGAAACACGTTAATGGAAGTCTTGATTGCATGTTGGACCCATAGCCTATAGTTTTCATTAATGTATGCTTTTGATTGCCATCCTAATTAAAAAATCCTTGAACTACATTGTTATTCCAATTTCCTGCAACAATGCTGATTGCGACTAATGCTGTTTGATTAATCATGAATCTTAAAACTTTAGGTTCTCCTTGTAGTTCATCCAATTTCTATAAAAACCTATCACTTATCGATTAATTTTAAATTTCCAAATTCTTTGAACCAGAGAGCTAGTTGTTTGATCATCTCTATATTATTACTGGTCTTAATCTCTCCCGAGATCTCATGAAAAAATACTTGCGTAAAAGGATTTGGAGAAATACTTTCCCTTAATCTTAGACTTTTGTAATCCCAAGGGGATGCGAAAGTCCTTAGATATTGCAAAGTTCTTTGGATGCATTGGGATGTTCTAATAGATGGCCTTTTCCTACAAAACCCTTCTTTAATTTCCCAATCGGCAAAATTTTCAAAAATTTCATATCGGGGAAAAGTGTCATTGGGTGCATAGTTTTCATCAAATCTTTATAGAAAAGATGGTTCAAGTTCCTCAAAAATATCTAGAATTTTTAATGACAAAAGATATTTTTCTAATTCTCCTTTGATTGGAATAACTTCTAAATCCAACATTTGAGCTCCTACATATATGCTTAGAGTAAAGTCTATTCCACCTATCAACTGATAGTAATTCATTGTTTTGAGGATCCAAATCATATTTTCAGTGATTTGAATAGACCATAGATCAAATAAACGTTTAAAATAAATCTCTACCTTAATGTTGGGCAAAGGGTTTATCTTTACCAAATCAGCGTCTAGGCCTAATGACATGCCAACGTTTTTAGACTGCCATGCTTGGCATCTTCTAATCCACTGATTCCTCAATAGAAGTAGACCCATAACTTTCTTGATTTCTTCTGTTAAATGATTCACATGGCTTTCAAGAACTCTGAATCTATCTACAAATGTGCTGAAATTATCATCTTGGGCCCTTTTCCTGGTATTATAAAGAACTTTCCTAGTGATGTGACAAAAACCTTGTTCATATCTCTAGCTAAGGCATCTGCTAAAAAATTAGAATTGCCTGGTATCCATTCAACATCAAAATTAAATTGTTGAAACCAAATCTGCCATGAGAGAAACCTTCCTCTAGCAAGTTGTCTTGAAATCTTGGCAGACAAGAAATACTTGAAGTTCATTGAATCAGTCTTTATAAGAAAATTTACTAGTGCCAGATATAGTTCAGATTTCTGTATCCCATTAAAAATTACTAAAGTTTCCTTTTCAGCAATAAAATAATTCTTTTGGTTAGGAGAGAATTCACCTGAGGCATATGCACAAAGTTTTCCTTCTTCATTCTCCCTTTTCTCAAAAATAACTATTGCCCAAAAACTATTAGAAGCATCAGTTTGTAAAATCAGAAGTCTGTCACCTGGTGGTTGTAACTTTCAAAGTTGCTGACATTCTGATTTAAGCTCTTTAACTGTTGTAACAAATTTTGCTGACCATCCTTCTCTGAGATGTTTTCTGATTGTGGCTATTTTCTTTGACAATGTGGGAATATATCTATGAACATAATTTAAGACACCTAAAAATCTTTGAATTGTTTTAGTGTATTTTAGTTCATCTAGAAACTGAGACAATTTAGTAAGAACATGTGGCTGCATTTGGATTTTTCCATTAACTACATTGATCCCCAAAAACTCTATACTATCTTGAAACAAAACCATTTTCTTTTCAGAAAGGACTGTGCCATGATTTTGAAGCTCACTTAGAAAAATATCTAGATGCTTTAAATGGGTTTCAAGATCGGGACTATGTACAAGTATATCATCTATATATGTTACAATGCAATCATACTTTCCAAAAATAAAATCCATTCTTCTTCGGAATAATGCAAGGGCATTTTTGAGGCTGAAAGGTACCACCTTCCATTGCATGTGAAGGTAGTTTTATGCCTATTTTCTTCTTGGATTTGTATTTGATAGTATCGAGACTTATGTCAAACTTGCTGAATACTTTACTGTTTTGAATCTTTTTCATAATAGTTCCTGGTCTCGGAAAAGGGTAACGAAAACCCTGAGTGATAACATTCAGAGGTTTCTAGTTAATTACCATTCTAGGCTTACCTCTGACTATTTTTGAATGGTTTCTAACCAGAAATGCTAAACAAGAGTAATGAGAAATACTTGGTTTAATAAGATTCATACCTAACAGCTCACTTATCTGTCTCTTAATTTCTTGTACATCTATGGGGGTGCATGAAATTAGTTTTCCTTTGACTCCATTGTTATTTAGAGTCACTAATTCCTGCTTTGGGCTTTCTACTATCTAGAATTGCTGGAGATTGTTTGAACAACTTTTCGACAATCTGTCATGCATAGAAATTTGCTCAACAGACCAATTTAGGTCACTGCATGCCTTTTGTTTGTTCTTTAACTCCATTGTTTCTTCATATAATTGCAAAACTTCTTGCCAATTGTTGGAGTCCTTAAGAGGTTTTCTTGCTCCAACTTTCTTTTGACTATTCTCTTTTTGTGCCTTAGAGTTTGCTATGATAATCTAGGCACAAAAGTAGCCTTCTTCTTTAAATTAATTATCAGCTTGTCTTCGCTGATAGACTGGGAGCACAGAGTTAATAAATGGAATTCCAAGCATTAACCTTGCAGATGGATCAAAATGCTGAATAACAAAGATTTTTACTATATTACCCCCAACTTTCAAAGATATGTTATCAACATAATGCATCAATTGAATAGATCCCCCAATTATTTCAGACACAGGAATATTTTGGAGTTGCTTACAAAGAGATTTAAACAAAGATGGACGAGCCACATTATTTGATCCTCCAGTATCTATGAATGCATCCACATTTATCCATTCATTTATGACTTGCACTTGTACTGGGATATAAATAAGACTATTTTTTTTAATAATATTTTTTAATAGAGCTTCCTCTTCAAATCTATTATTTTTTGGAAATTTTAAACTTGTAGAAGCAGCAGTATTCTTTTGATAAGGACAAAAAGAATTTAATTCTGGCAATACTGTGATTGACTGCTTACTTGTTTGTTGCAAGCTTTCTAAAGCTGACTCATCATCTGAAATGTCTGTGGTGTCTTTAGTTTCTTCTGTTTCACTTTCATCTGACTAATCACTATAATAGAATTATTCAGAAACATTATCATCAGAACAATAATTACAAACATTCATCTTTTGTACACTAGCTTCTACATTACCTTCATCTTGTGAAGCTTCTGTTAAAATATATACATCAGAAACTTCATCTTCTGAATCGACTATAGATGAGTCATCTTTGAATTCCTCAATATCAAAACAAGCTTTTAGTTTAGAAGATGAACTATTAGGGCATTTGCGTGTGAAATGGCCTTGTTGTTTGCAAATGAAATAACAGTTGTTGTTTCTTGGTTTATTTCTCTTTTTTTAAAATTTGAATTTTCTGAAAGGCTTCCTTGGATTGGAGACTCTCTTGGGTCTAAAATTTCCATACCTTTTTTATTTCTTCTTATTTTTAAAGGGTGTCCAAGGTAGCATTGTTCTGTAGACATCTAAACTAGGTGTAATATCGTGTGCTTTCTTTTGCCAGCACAAATACTTAACTTTCTTTGTACACCTAAAAAGAAGATCAACCCAATATACTTGATATATTTTCTTGTTCTGTACATCTAGATCTTTCATAATAAGATCTCCTAAATTACCGAGAAGCTTCGACAAAAATGATATTTTTTGAGCAGTGTCATTAGAAAAATTTGCCTAAAAGAATTTTGCCATGTAATCTTTGCCAAACTAATGAAGATGTTTTAAATATTTTAATTCCATATGACTTAAGTTTGTTATCAGCTGTTTCTTCTCATCTACTGGCTCTGGGAAAAATTGTGTTTTCAATAAAAGTTCTAAAGTGGCCAGTCCTACTTCCATGACTACTCTTCTTTCTTCATCTGATGGTCCCATCCACCAATGATATACAATGCTAGTCATTCTTTTCTCGGCTAGGACCATTATAGAAACATTATCTAATTTTGTAGTGACCTGCATTTGATATAGAGCACCAGTCCAAATATGGATTGATTCTCCTAGATTGGATGAACTGTCTAGATCTAAAATATACCCACTAGAATTTGTAGTGTACAAATCTTCTTCTACACGGGTATTTAGAGACTTCTTTCAACACATGAGATTTATTCTAGTTGTTTATAGAAGGTAAAATAAAGGAATGGAATTTAGAAGCTGCTTGATCAAGAGTCATAATTTCTTTCTTAGAAGCAAATTGTTTTTTTTCTTTGTATGTTTCTTCCTTTTCAGTGGTCAACTTTCTAGAGGTCTTTGAAGTTGACTCTTTTGTACTAGTGGCAATAATTGTTTCTTCTGTGTCTTCCTCCTCTTCTTCTTTATCCCAATAATTGGGAGTGCTCATGTCAATTCTAAATTTAGGAATTTCTTTGGCCTTTTTCTTCTGTCTTCTTCTCTTCCTCTCTTCTTTTTTGACTTTCTCAGACTGTTACTCTTCATAGAGTATCCTAAGATTTGCATTAATCAAATCTGATTGCCAACCCAAATCATTAAGGACATCTTCAGCATGTGCACACCAAGTGGTGAGATAGTTTCCTATCTGATAGACCTAGTCAAGATCAGTACGATTCTGGGAATTATGTTCTAAGAGTGGTGCACAATCAACTCTTGTGGGTGGTTGTCTTCAATGAGATGAAAAAGTACAAAACTTGGTTTTTGGTGGCCACTTTCCCCCTTTGACATGTATATCTATGATTTGAATGCTAGAATTCTTCGACAGGTGAGATATTAGATACTATGTACGGAACATCTTATTTACAACAAGAAATGGCTTTCCTTCAGGAATATATCACTGATCTGATGGAATAGATACAATGGCTTCTTTTGACGGATGACTATATACATTTTGTGAAATAGACTTGCGACCGCTGGATGATGGTTGCTCAGACTCTGAGATGGTTGGTAACACATGCTTTTGTGGCATAAAGATTGGTCTAGGTATAGATGTTCTGTCAGGTATTACACGTACTTAACCTTTACTTATAGACATTCTTCTAGTTTTGTTTCTTGGGCTGTCTATAGATGCCAACGACTTGTACTGTATATACCAATCACTTGGAAGGGATTCTTTATCATAATGCACACCTTGAACTTGAGCATTATTGACTCCTACAGTCATGAAATCTTTCAACACTGGTTGTTTTAACTTTGGATGTACAATGTTGGTAAGTTGGAATGATGTCTAAACTAACACAGAGAGATATTCACTATCTTCGACCATATCAAGACCTTGGACTCTGACTAACATCTTCCAACAATATTTTAAATGAACATCAGACAGACTGATGGAATAGTCTGGATAAATGGTACCATACTGACAACTTGAGGATAAATTTCCTAATATGGTTCCGATGCGAGCATGGTCATAATTCTGGTGTCGAGTGTCAAAGACTTTAGCTATGGATGGAGTATTGAGTCCTTGGAAAAATAGTTGAGATAGACCTATTCATATCCCTCCAAAATGCAAATAAGAAAACGTTTTCTCTTAAACATATTTTTTGAATTTTTTGATTTCATCTTTAGAAAATAAACTCAGACCTACTATCTGTACAGAAAGACCAGAAATCTTAATTTCCAATTCAACTTCTTTCAACTAATTTTTTCTTGATATACTAAACATAGATGGAACCTGATAAATTTCTTTTGAACTCAAAACAGGCGGTTCCAGCTTTCGGGATTTCGACTCTCTCATGTTCAATATGATCACTTTCTATTGAGAAAGAATCGAATTCAGAAACAGTGCGTCTATCTATGTTAGAAAATGATCTTAAAAAGTTCGACATGATTTTAGTATAAACTAGACCAGAGATTGACTAAAGCAGCTTTTATCTAATCAACAATTGTATAACAAAAGCTTTTCGAAGGCTTCTTGGCTGGCTTTAGACTCTCTCTGTAGTTTATCGACTTAGGACCTGAATGGGGCTCTGATACCAAAATAAAGGCAAAGTCAAAGTCGAAGCGATAACTTACTTTCAACCAGATTTTGAAGAGCTGAGGGTAGAAAATCTAAAAACAAATAAAAATGCAGCCCCATGTTCTTACTAAATTGTCTGAATTTCTAGATGAACTAAAAGACACTAAAACAATTCAAATATTTTTGGGTGTCTTAAATTATGTTCACAGATATATTCCTAGGTTGTCAGAGAAAACAACGCCAATCAAAAAACATCTCAGAGAAGGATGGTTAGCAGAAGCCACTACAACAGTTAAAGAGCTAAAATCAAAAGTCCGTCACCTAGTGGTTGTAACTTTGGAGGTTGCTGACATTCTAATTTAAACTCTTTAACTACTGTAGTGGTTTCGACTGACCATCCTTATTTGAGATGTTTTCTAATTGGGGTTGTTTTCTTTGACAACCTGGAAATAATGGAAAATTTTAGGGGCGAATGTTCGCCCTTTGGCAAAATTAAGGGGTTTTAAATTTTTGGTGGGCGAATATTTTGTATCATAGTACATTTTTACACATTTTTACAAATCACCTCAAATAGCCCACCTTATTTTAAGGGAGAGGGTAAAAAAGGTAAATTTAGCCCTTGAAATTAGGAGTTACAACCTTCCATTCGCCCTAATTTTCAAGAACGTTTTTACAAATTACCTCAAATAGCCCACCTTATTTTGAGGGAGAGGGTAAGAAAGGTAAATTTAGCCCTTAAATTAGGAGTTACACCCTAATTTTCAAGAATAGATTTTATTTAAGTGAATCCTATGGGCCAAATACCATATTTATAAAAGAGGTATGGTAAATTAATAAACATATAAATAATTGAGAGGTATGGTAAATAAATAAAACATTTTTTATATTTACTCCATAAGTCACCTTATATACATGCAAGGGTGTAAAAAAATTAAAATATAAGCAAAATAGAGGTATGGTAAATAAATAAAAATATAAACTAGACGTATGGTAAATAAATAAAACCTCTTTTTATATTTAGTCCATAACCCTCATTCTATTTATGAAGACTCAAAAAATAGGTTTTATTTAAGTGAATCCTATGGGCCAAATACCATATTTGTAAAAGAGGTATGGTAAATTAATAAAAATATAAATAAACGAGAAGTATGGTAAACAAATAAAACATTTTTTTATATTTACTCCATAAGTCACCTTATATTTACGAACACTCAAAAAATGTGTTATATTTAGGTGAAACCTATGGGAAAAATACTATGGGACAAATACCATGGGCTTGATTATTATTAATACCATGAAAAAAACATTATTAACCCTATTAGTATTAATAAAAATAAAAATGGCACATGGTATTGACCCATGGTATTCATCAAAATGGCACATGTTATTGATCCATGGTATTCACTTGATATGTAACCTATTTAACTGGGGGAATTAAACCAACATAGATCCATATTTACTTTGGATCTACTAACCCCCTAGGTATCAAATATCATGATATGCAAACTAGCATAGAGTGAAAAAATATTTGATCCCTCTCGGGGCTTGGTGGATCAAAATTAAACATGGATGTCTACTAACCCCCTAGGTATCAAATATCGTGATATGCAAACTAGCATAGAGTGAAAAAATATTTGATCCCTCTCGGGGCTTGGTGGATCAAAAGTAAACATGGATGTTGTAATTTAATGTATGTTAAACATTTTAGCTTGGTTAAAATAAAAAATAAAATAAAAATCAACTATTAATTTTATTAATTTTTATAAATTACCAATAGTAATTTTTAAGCTCTAGGTTTATGATAACCCATGGTATTGACCCATGGTAATACCATGGTATTCATGTGAGCATAGACTATTTAAAGGGGAAATTCTATCATCTTAGATCCATCTTAATTCTGGGTCTACCAAGTGCTCAAAGGGATAAGTAGATTTTATCCCCCTAAGAGTGGTAGATGTGGAGTTAAGGTGGATATAGGTTGGTTTTTATGATAATAGACTTAGGAAATTATATTGTAAAAACATATTAAGGTGAATGGTTAAAGCATAGAAATTGGACAAGTATATTTGTATACTTTTGTTTTAAACTGAAACAAATCCAGGGCTAAAAGGAATGGATTGATTGCACTAGTCATCCTTCTATAACTTTCCAACATATGCTGGAGTAAACAGATTGTAATTTGGGTAATTTTTCTAATTGCAAACGGGAACATACTTGTGTATTGGTAGGGTGGTCACGAGGTCCGTAGAAGTGGAGTAAACATATTGTAATTTGGGTAATTTTTCTAATTGC
>APFE030487882.1:101198-143311 GCA_000404065.3 Pinus taeda
ATCCATCTTAATTCTGGGTCTACCAAGTGCTTAGAGGGATAAATAGATTTCATCCCCCTAAGAGTGGTAGATGTGGAGTTAAGATGCATATAGGTTGGTTTTTATGATAATGAAGATATTAAATAGACTTAGGAAATTATATTGTAAAAACATCTTAAGGTGAATGGTTAAAGCATAGACATTGGACAAGTATATCTGTATACTTCTATTTTAAACTGAAAGAAATCCAGGGCTAAAAGGAATGGATTGATTGCACTAGTCATCCTTCTATAACTTTCCAACATAGGCTGGAGTAAACAGATTGTAATTTGGGTAGTTTTTCTAGCTCAAACAGGAACATACTTGTGTATTGGCAGGGTGGTTACGAGGTCCCTAGAAGTGATGAATTTGAATTTTTCTTGGTTTTTATATATAGTATAGGTTTTTCTTCATGATTTCTGTGAAGACACGAGTGAATTTTTCCTCCCCACTAGTATCGATATGTAATTTCGGTAATTTTGATTTCAAAAGATATTTTAAAGAAATGCAATGATTTCATTTGTGTATTCAATAAACACAATATTCTAATGGAATTCTACATTTGTGGTTTACCTATACAGATTCCTTGGAGAAGTATTAGTGGTGTGACATCAATTGTCCTCAAGCAAAGGCTTTAGTTTTATTCTTTTCTGGAAGCAAATACTTTCTTCCAACATTTTTGAGTTCCATGAAAAACTTGAAAGTCCTAATAGTATTCAAATATGGGTTCAAGAGAGACATAGTATTCAATAATGGGTTAAAGAGATCCACATTGAATGATCTATTGGCATTATCTTCACTTAGTTTAAGACCATTCACTTGGAGAGGTTGCATGTGCCCCCACTTCAAGAGCATAGTAAAGTCATGTAGAACTTAGAGAAGCTATCTTTAAGCTTTTAGTGAAGATTGGAAAAATGTATGGGTTCAACAACAACCAGTCGAGCATTGAGCTTCCAATAATGCTAGATTTTAACCTAGAGTACTTTTGTGATTTGGAGGAGATGCCCCCTCGTATTTGTGACACATCTTCAGTTGTGAATTGGACTATTACTAACTGTCATTTCCTTCGAAAGTTACCTAATGACTTGGGGAACCTCAACTCTTTAAGAATGTTAAGGAAGGGGAAAGAAAGTACATTATGTTAATTTTCTCTTATGCTTTTCAAGTTTTCTTGGATATCTACAACGTTTTAGGTAGGAAAGTACATTCTATTAATGAAAATTTGTCTTGATAGAAAGGCCAAATTTCAAATTCTAATGCTTTCAAAAAACATTGTATAACTGTAATGTTTCTAAAAGGAAAGCATAATTTTCCAATTTAAGTATTATGATCCCATATTCCAACTTATTTTTCAGTAACCCATTAGGCTTTGTAGCTTTGAATAAATGCATGTCTTTTGATAAGATCCTCTTCCAAATTAGAACGTTGTTTCCTTTTTGCAATAACCACATACAATGTCTTGATTTTGTTATTGAGAAAATAGAGGTTGTGAAACAAGCCTGTGCCATACAAGGACTTGCTTCATTGATTATGTATCAATTATGGCTCTTGATGTAAAAATGTCTTGGTTTTGTTGCTTGAAAATAGAGGTTATGCTTTACTATTTCACAGAATTTCTTACGATCTTTCCATAAGTATTGATTTGTAATCTCAGTCACTGAGGGATGACAGTATTAACAAAGGTAATATTCCATGGTTTGATGTTCCCCTCTTACTAAATATTTAAATATATCACCACAATTTAACTGTTAGTTAAAGGAATTGTATTTGATTTGTAAACAATTCATTGCTTGATTTAGAGATTTTTATTTTTTCCCCTTTTTTATTTTTTTCTCAGATTTGGTATGAGATATCTTCCAAGATTTGGGTTCCCTATTTTTCCCACCATAGCTACGAGATTCAAATGCTATCATTAAATATTTTTGGAACGTTACAACTTTTCCAGTAAGTGTGCTTTGAAACATTGTTGTTTCTTTTCCATGGTGTTAATGCAAATAAGCACTGCAACTAGTGCCATTATTTAGATTAAGTGCCAAAATCTAGGTGGTCCTATAATGATGGACTGAGTGTTTTCTAGCTACTAAGGCCATATGCATTTTTATCTCTTATGTTGTCCTAAGATATTCAAATTCAGAATAAGAATTGAGGTCTCGTTTCCACTGTAGATTACAGTCAGTTTCTTGAACATAATATATAATAGATTATCTTTTACTAATCAACTATGGATGTGATCCCTCGCAAGAAATGAAATTCAAAGTGACTTTGATTTCACATTGATTTGTCAAAACATCCACACAGGAAAGGAGATTCAAAGTGACACTGATTTCACACTGATTTGTCAAAATGGAGGCAAGAGGAAAAGGAAACTTTGTATTCAACAATGCTCTTAATTCATATGTACATGCACAGACATATTAATAGAAAATATTGAAGGGTTTCCTAAGTAATATTTTCCATTCCACTACATTCTTTACAGCTTGTAAATAAATAACTCAGAACAATTCATTACACTAGTTATTCTTTATTAATCATTGGTTAAGATTTTGATATTGAACTGGCTAAGATTTTTCTTCCTTCTGTGAAATTGTGTGTTCTATAATGCTTCTTTTCCATTCACTATGTATGGCATATAAAGTTTTCTAATGGAGTATGAAGATTGGAAATTCTTGTGATCCTTGAACTATGTTACAAGGCAGAAACCCAACGGGGCAGGGTAGGTGCATCCCCACAAAGGGGTCACAAATACCAAAGTTGGTATTGGCTAGTGCCTTGAGCTAGAAAATATCCTTTACCCTTGTATTAACAGTGAATTTGGAGAGGATTGTAATATTATCTTTATAAGATTTATATCAATTAAGATTGATGAATAAAATTCATGAGACATGAGCTAGGATGTCCTTGCAAGGTGGTTGTTAATTATTGGAAGTTATGATGGCCATTATGTCAGTCCAGGTGGTTGCACTCCCTTGATCATAAGCACGATTGTGATCAAGATGGAAGGCTTCATAGTCTAGATTAATTGTTTAGCAGTGATAGTTAGTGGGCTCATTCACAAAAGCTTCTATTTCACTAATCCTTTTTATAGAGTTGTCAGATTCAATTTCCAAAGGTTTTAATTACACTATAGAATTGAGTTCTGAGAGAGTTTTGATTCACAGTGTTAAGTATAACAGCTGTGACGCTTGAATGAAGACAAGCATACTAGAGGTATTAGACTCAGTTATAATCTTGCCTACATATTATAAGGGACTTGGTTGGCTTTTTTATAATTTTATAAACAAGTTCCATGTCATGGAAATGTGAAACAAAAACAGTGATATTGCCACCATGTGGCTCTTGTCATATATGGTTTTATACTTTTTCAATAAATTCTCTAAGAGTTCACAATGCTAAGATTCACTAGGACTTTACAAAGTTTTACTATTTAGTGAAAGACCCACCAAGATCTTACAAGATTTTATAATTGAGTAAAATATTTGCCATGCCTGGTGAGAGATTCACCAAAAAATTATATATACATATTATATTATTGATAAAATTGCCTTCCATTTTTCCTATGTACCATGGAGATTTGCCCATTTATTATGGGGGGGTTCTTAAAATTTTCCCTGCTGGAAATATATCTATGAACATAATTTAAGACACCTAAAAATCTTTGAATTGTTTTATGTTAGAAAATTATATATTATAGAGCAATGGAACACATAGAATATTGCATAAATATAAACACATAAAACACGTAAAACTAGAGAGACACAGGTAAATGTGGTTCACCCAGTTTGGGCTATGTCCACCCCAAACAACTAGTCCTTCCTTTCTATTATCTAGAAAAATGAAAGGACACAACCTACAACAGATCCATTGTAATATCCTCTGTTTACTTTCACAGTCTCACCTCTCTATTTCTCGCTCGGAGAATACACATCTATTATACAGCTTCAATACAATGCCCTCATACAAAGAGAGGGGTTGCCTTATGGGGAAAAAAATCCTAAAGTAAACATAAGTTCTACCATTAGATCACCCTCCTAACGAATGGCCCAGATTGAGTAGAAATTACTATACTTTTACAAGGCAATTTTAAATCTGTTTTTTAGCTTTGGGGGTGTTACCCCCAAAACCCTTGCCGGGGGACCGTTGGTCCCTGGACCCCCCAGCCAGGGGAGATCGCCCCCACCAAAACCCCTGCGGGGGGGGGGGGGGGAAGTCCCCCTTGCACCCCTCCACGTGTAGGTGTATACAAACTTCCTGGGGTATACATCTGGCTGAAACAAAAACCTCTTAATAATCGTGCTCCACACCCAACAATTTCCCACTTGGAGAATGATTGTAGCAACTACACCGCTGCTTCATTGGCTGGACAATGACTCCTCTTTGGACCTGGCTATTTCTCACCTTCATCATGATCCTTGAATACCAATTGAAACTAAGCATATTCTCAGTTTAAACCTGGTTACAACTTTTGTTAGCATATATGCAAGATTTTGGCTAGTGTTTATCTTTTCCAACTTCAACTCTCCATCTTCCAACACTAATCGTATGAAATGGTACTTGAGCTATATGTGTTTAGTCCTGGAATGAAATGCTGAGTTATTTGCAAGATGAATGGCACTTTGGCTATCACTGTATAACATGTCCATATCATGCTCCTTACCCAATTCACCCATAAACCTTTGTAACCAAATCATTTCTTTACTAGCCTCTCTAGCAGCAACATACTCTACTTCTATTGTTGAAAGTGCAACAATACTTTGGATTTTTGAAACCCAACTGAGAGTTGTTCTACCTATAGTAAATACGTATCCTGTAGTGCTCCTCCTGTTATCTCTATCACATGCCATATCTGCATCAACATATCCCTATAGAGAAATGTTTGAACCACCAAAGCATAATGCTTTATTTGTGGTACCTTTCAAATATCTGAGAATCCATTTCACTACCATCCAATGTTCCTTTCCTGGATTGTTCATGTACCTGCTTACAACTCCCACTGCATGTGCAATATCAGACCTTGTGCAGACCATTGCATACATTAAGCTTCCAACTGCTGATGCATATGGAACTTTAGACATATAATCCATGTCTTCTTGGGTCTTTGGGCACATTTCCTTACTAAGTTTGAATGGCTAGCAAAAGGTGTACTAACTGGTTTTGCATTGTGCATGTTAAATCTTTTCAACACCTTTTGTATGTACTCATTCTGAGACAATGTTAATTTACGATTTTTCCTGTCTCTAGTTATTCTCATACCAAGGATTTGTTTTGCAGCCCCCAAATCCTTCATTGCAAATGAATTTGCCAATTTTCTTTTGAGCACATTTATTTCCTGTATGTTAGATCTTGCAACAAGCATGTCATCTACATACAATAACAATATAATATAGCTGCCATCATTTTGCTTTTTCAGATAAACACAATGATCAGAGTGACATCTAGTATAACCTTGTTCAGACATAAACTTGTCAAATTTTAGATACCACTGCCTTGGAGCCTATTTTATGCCATACAAGCTCTTCTTCAACCTACACACTAGTTTCTCCTTCCCTTTTACCTCATATCTTTGTGGCTATTGCATATATACCTCTTCCTCCAAATCCCCATGGAGAAAGGTTGTCTTTACATCTAATTGCTCAAGATGCAAGTCTTCAACTGCTACTAGATTTAGAATAGTTTGGATTGAAGTCATTTTAACAACAAGAGAAAATATTTCATCAAAATCAATACCTTTCTTCTGTGCAAACTCCTTCACCACAAGTCGAGCTTTGTACCTTTATTTTCCTCCATCTTCTTCCTTCAGCTTGTAAACCCATTTATTCTTCAGTGTTGTTTTTCCTGCAAGCAACCTGAGTAATTCCCAAGTCTGGTTATGCATTATGGAGTGCATATCTTCTTCCATGGCTAGCTTCCAATTCTTCCTGCTTTCAACCTGCATTGCTTCTTCATAACATTCAGGTTCACCATAATCAGTCAACAATAAATAATATAATGAAGGAGAGTATCGTTCAGGGGGTATACTTATCCTGGTAGATATTTTAACACCACTTTCAGGTGTTTGGGGTGCCTGTTGCTATTGTGGTGATTTTTGTTGTTGTGGTTGTTAATTATTATTATTTTTAGCCACCTTTACTTTTTCAGTGATCTCATCAAGAACTATGTATTCCTTGTTTTCTTTTTCCTGTTTCTTTTCCTACAACTGATTCTTATACAAGACCTTTTCATTGAATATTACATATTTGCTCCTAACGATTTTGAAATTTTCATAATCATATAAGCGATAACCAAAATCATTAACACCATATCTAATAAAGGTACATTTCTTTGATTTTTCCTCAAGCTTTGTTATATTTTTACTGTCCATGCTTCTTCTAGAACACCACCATCCAAGGAACTTGAAGGCCCTCTATTTATTAGATAAACAACAGTATCTACAACATCTGCCCAAAATTGTAATGGTGATCCTACATGCAATCTCATGCACCTTGTACGCTCGATGATTGTTATGTTCATCCTTTATGACATACCATTTTCTTGTGGTGTTCTTGGAACTGTCTTCTCTCTGCGAATTCCATGTTTTGAACAGTACCTATCAAACTCTTTGCTGCAAAATTCACCTCCATTGTCTGATATGAGACACTTCAATTTCTTTCCTGTCTCAATCTCAACCAAAGCTTTCCATTTCTTGAAAGTATCAAATACATCAGATTTATTCTTAATACAATAAATCCAAGTCTTTCTAGTTGCATCATCAATAAAAGTAACATAATAATGAGAGCCACTGAGAGATGATACCTGAGAAAATCCCCATACATCTGTGTGCACAAGCTCTAATGTTTTTCTCTTCTTTTCTTTCCCAACTCTGAGAAATGTGACTCTCTTCTGTTTTCCATAATTGAAATTCTCGCAGAAGTCCAAATCAACATTCTTCAAACCCGGCAACAAATTCCTTGAGTGAAGAATCTTCATCCCCTTCTCACTCATGTATTCAAGCCTATGATGCCATAATGTTGCATCTGCTCCTTTGGAAGTTAAAGCATTAACAGAGTTAGAAATACTATTGCATAAATACAATGTACCAACATTTTCACCTTTTACTATTACCAGGGCTCCTTTGGTGACCTTCCAAGCTTTGTTTGTGAAAGTTGTTACACAACCTTCACCGCCCAACTGCCCTGTTGAAGTCAGATTTTTCTTCAGATCTGGAACATGCCTTACCTCCTTTAGTATACATTGGTTTCCATTCTATTGTTTTACAAGAACCTTACCCATTCCAACAATTTTACAGGGTTTATCATCACCCAAACGGACTTGTCCAAAATCTCCTTGAACATAGTCATGAAAGTATTTCTTATCAAATGTGGCATGGAATGAGGCCCCTTAATCTACCACCCAGGAATCAGTAATATTTCCGAAAGAAAGAATCAAAGCATATTATAACACCTCACCTGTCACATTTGCTTCATGATTGTTTTCTTTTTGTGCATCTCCTTCTTTTCCCTTCCAAAATATACAGTCTTTCTTTAGGTGTCATTTCTTTCTGCATTTCTAGTAGACTATCCCCGATCTGGACTTGCATCTACCTTTCCTTGACTTACTGCGATATCCTGAGATCTTTCTTCTTTCCATTTTTCTTCCCCTAGACTCTACACTGAAAGCATTACCCGATATCTCACCAGAGATTTTTTGTCGCATTTCCTCGCTAAGGATAACACTGACAACATCATCAAACTTTAAAATACTAGATCGAGAAATAGAGTTACTAATGGCCATTACTAAACCATTCCAACCTTCCGAAAATGACCATAAGAATAACAGAGCTCTAACTTCATCATCAAAGTTTACCTCTACAAAACTTAACTGACTTGTAATAGTATTAAAATCATTTTAATGGTCTACAACAGATCCACCTTCCGACATCTTCATATTAAATAACTGTTTCATAAGAAATACCTTGTTTGAGGCCGAGGGTTTTTCATATACTTTTTCCAATGGCTTAATCAAACCCTCTGTCATTGTTTCCTTTGAAATGTTGAAGGTGACTAACACTGCGGGGCACAACCATACTATTCTAAGTGCCTTTCTATCAAGAAGGTTCCATTCTTCATCTGTCATACCCATCAGCACCTTTGTTTTTCCACCCAATGGTAGGTACAGATATTTCTGATACAGATAATCTTCCAAATGCATCTTCTACAATGAGAAGTTTTGGCCGTTAAATTTCTCGATCCTAAACTTACCATCTTCTGCCATTTCTCCCACTCGAACCAGGAACCCTTCTTTCCTGCGAGTTTATCAGCCAAATAGATCTTCGGCTCTGATACCAGTTGTTAGAAAATTATATATTACAGAGTAATGGAACACATATAATATTGTATAAATATAAACACAAAAAACGCATAAAACTAGAGAGACACAGATATATGTGGTTCACCTAGTTTGGGCTACGTCCATCCCAAACAACTAGTTCTTCCTTTCTATTATCCAGCAAAATCAAGAGACACAACCTACAGCAGATCCACTGTAATATCCTTTGTTTACTCTCACAGTCTCACCTCTCTATTTCTCGCTTGGAGAATACACATCTATTACACAGCCTCAATAAAATTCCCTCATACAAAGAGAGGGGTTGCGATCTAGGGCGAAAAAACCTAATCTAAAAATAAGTTCTACCGTCATATCATCCGCCTAATGAACGACCTAGATAGACTAGAAATTACTATACTTTTACAAGGCAATTTTACATCTGTTTTTTAGCTTTGGGGGCGCTACCTCCAAAACCCCCACCGGGGGACCACTGGCCCATGGACCCCCCAGCCAGGGGGGATCAGCCCCCTCGAACCCCCATGGGGGGAACAAGTCCCCCCCTACACTCCCTCATGTGGAGGGGTGTACAAACTTCCTGGGGTATACATCTAGCTGAAACAAAGACCTCTAAATAATCATGCTCAACACCCAACATTTTAGTGTCTTTTAGTTCATTTGAAAATTAAGACAATTTAGTAAGAACATGGGGCTTCATTTGGATTCGTCCATTAACTACATTGATCCCCAAAAAGTCTATACTCTCTTGAAAAAAAACCATTTTCTTTTCAAAAATGACTATGCCATGATTCTGAACTTCACTTAGAAATATCTCTAGATGCTTTAAATGGGTTTCAAGATCAGGATTATGTACAAGTATATCATCTATATATGTTACAATGAAATCATAATTTCCAAAAATAAAATCCATTCTTCTTTGGAAGAATGTAGGGGCATTTTTGAGGCCGAAAGGTACCACCTTCCATTGATAAAAACATACAGGGCATGTGAAGGAAGTTTTATGCCTATCTTCTTCATGGATCTGTATTTGATAGTATTCAGACTTCATGTCAAACTTGCTGAATACTTTATTGTTTGAATATTTTGCATAATAGTTTCTGGTCTCGGAAAAGGGTAATGAAAACCCTGAGTGATAGCATTCGAGGTTTGTAGTTAATTACCATTCTAGGCTTACCTCTGACTATTTCTGAATGGTTTCTAACCATAAACACTGAACAAGAGTAATGAGACACACTTGGCTCAATAAGATTCATACCTAATAGCTCACTTATCTATCTCTTGATTTCTTGTACATCTGTGGGGATGCGTGGAATTAGTTTTCCTTTGACTCCATTGTCATGTAGAGTCACTATTTCTTGCTTTGGGCTTTCTACTGTCCATAATTGCTAGGGATTGTTTGAACAACTTTTCAACGATCTGTCATGCATAGAAATTTTCTCAGTGAACCAATTTAGGTTAGTGCATGCCTTTTGTTTGGTATTTAACTCCATTCTTTCTTCATATAATTGCGAAAATTCTTGCCAATTATTGGAGTCGTTATGAGGTTTTCTTGCTCCAACTTTCTTTTGACTATTCCCTTTTTGTGTCTCAGAGTTTGCTATGGATAATCTAGGCACAACAATAACCTTCATCTTTAAATTAATTATCAGCTTGTCTTCGCTAATAGTGATTTGGAGCATAGAGTTAATAAATGGCATTCCAAGCATTAAGCTTGCAGATGGATCAAAATGTTGAATAACAAAGATTTTTACTATATCCCCCCAACTTTCAAAGATATGTTTCAACATAATGCAGCAATTGAACAGATCCCCCAATTGTTTCTGACACAAGAATATTTTGGAGTGGCCTCCAAAGAGATATAAACAAAGATGGACGAGCCAGATTATTTGATCCTCCAGTATCTATGAATGCATCAACATTTATCCATTCATTTCTGACTTGCACTTGTACTGAGATATAAGTGAGACTATTTGTTTAAATAATCTTTTTTAATAGAGCTTGCTCTTCAACTCTATTATTTTTATGGATTTTTTAAAATTGTAGAAGCAACAATATTCTTTTGATAAGGACAAAAAGAATTTAATTATGGAAATACTGTGATCAGCTGCTTACCTATTTGTTGCAAGATTTTTGAAGCTAACTCGTCATCTGAAACATTTGTGGTGTCTTCAGTTTCTTCTGTTTCAATTTCATCTCACTGATCAATATAATACAATTCTTCAGAAACATCATCATCAGAATAATAATTACAAACATTCATCTTTTGTACACTAGCTTATACGTTACCTTTATCTTCTGAAGCTTTTGTTAAAATATATACATCAGAAACTTCATCTTCTGAATCAAATACAAACCATTCGTCTTTGAATTCCTCAATCTCAAAACAAGCTTTTAGTTTAGAAGAGGAACTATTAGGACATTTGCGTGTGAAATGGACTTCTTGTTTGCAAATGAAACAACAATTGTTGTTTCTTGGTTTCTTTCTCTTTTTTAAAAATTTGAATTTTCTGAAAGGTTTCCTTGGATTGGAGACTCTCTTGGGTCTAAATTTTCCATACCTTTTTGTTTTCTTCTTCTTTTTAAAGGGTGTCCACGATAGCATTGTTGTGCAGACATCTCAACTAGGTGTAATATCGTGTGCTTTCTTTTGCCAGCACAAATACTTAGCTTTCTTTGTACACATGAAAAGAAGATCAACCCAATTTATTTGATCTATTTTCTTGTTCTGTACACCTAAATCTTTCATAATAAGATCTCCTAAATTACCGGGAAGCTTCGAAAAAACTGATATTTTTTTAGCAGTGTCATTAGAAAGGTTTGCCTTAAAGACTTTTGCCATGTAATCTTTGCAAAACTGAACAAGATATTTTAAATATTTTAATTCCATATGGCTTAAGTATGTTATCAGTTGTTTTTTCTCATCTACTCGCTCTGGGAAAAACTGTGTTTTCAACAAAAGTTCTAAAGTGGCTAGTCCTACTTCCATGACTACTCTTCTTTCTTCATCTGATGGTCCCATCCACCAATCATATACAATGTCGGTCATTCTTTTCTCGACTAGGACCATTATAGAAATATTATCTAATTTTGTGGTGACCTACATCTGATATAGAGCACCAGTCCAAATCCGGATTGATTCTCCTGGATTGGATGAGTTGTCTAGATCTAAAATACCCACTAGAATTTGCAGCATACAAATATTCTTCTACACGCAGGTATTTAGAGACTTATTTCAACACATGAGCTTTATTCTGGTTGTTTATAGAAGGTAAAATAAAGGAAGGGAATTTAGAAGTTGCTTGATCAAGAGTCATAGTTTCTTTCTTAGAAGCAACTTGTTTTTCTGCTTTGTATGCTTCTTCCTTTACTCTGGTCAGCTTTCTAGAGTTCTTTGAAGTTGACTCTTCTGTACTAGTGGTAGTAATTGCTTCTTTTGTGTCTTCCTCCTCTTCTTCTTTATCCCAATAATTGGGAGTGCCCATGTCAATTTTGAATTTAGGAATTTCTTTGGCCTTTTTATTCTGTCTTCTTCTCTTCCTCTCTTCTTTTTTGGCTTTCTCAGATTGTTGCTCTTCATAGAGAAGCCTAAGATTTTCATTAATCAAATGTGATTGTTGACCCAAATCATCAAGGACATGCTCAGCATGTGCACACCAAGTGGTGAGATAGTTTCCTATCTGATAGACCTGGTCAAGATCAATAGGATTGTGGGAATTATGTTGTAAGAGTGGTGCACAATCAGCTCTTGTGGGTGGTTGTCTTCACTGAGATGAAGAAGTACAAAACTTGGTTTTTGGTGGCCACTTCCCCCTTTGACATATCTATGATTGGCATACTGGAATTCTTTGACAGGTAAGATATTAGATACATATGTATGGAACATCTTATTTACAGCAAGAAATGGCTTTTCTTTAGGAATATATAACTGATTTGATGGAATAGATAAAATGGTTTCTTTTGACGGATGACTATATACATTTTGTGAAATAGACTTGCGAAAACTGGTCGATGGTTGCTTAGACTCTGAGATGGCTGGTAACACATGCTTTTGTGGCATAAAGATTGGTCTAGGTATAGTTGTTTTGTTAGGTATTATGCGTACTTGACCATTACTTATAGACATTCTTCTAGTTTTGTTTCTTGGGCTGCCTATAGATTCCAACGACTTGTACCGTATATACCAGTCACTTGGAAGGGCTTCTTTATCATAATGCATGCCTTCAAATTGAGCATTACTGACTCCTACAATCACACAATCTTTCAACACTGGTTGTTTTAACTTTGGATGTACAATGTTGGTAAGTTGAAATGATGTTTGAAGTAACATAGAGAGATATTCACTATCTCTGACCATCTCAAGACCTTGGACTCCGACTAATATTTTCCAACAATCTTTTAAATGAACATGAGACAGACTGATGGAATAGTCTGGGTAAATGGTACCATACTGACAACTTGAGGATAAATTTTCCTAATATGGTTCTGATGCGAGTATGGTCATAATTCTGGTGTCGGGTGTCAAAGACTTCAGATATGCATGGAGTATTGAGTCTGTGGTCAAATAGTGGAGCTAGACCTATTCTTATCCCTCCAAAATTCAACTAAGAAAACTTTTTCTCTTTAACATATTTTTTGAATTTTCGGTTTCATCTTCAGAAAATAAACTTAGACCTATTATCTATATAGAGAGCAAAAATCTTAATATATATCTATATCTATATCTATATATATAATATATATATAATATATATTATATATATATATATATATTATATATATTTTTTTTTTTTTTTACAGTGGAATCGGCAATAGGGACAACCTTGCGACTCGCATTACACAGTGTTGATTTTGACTGCTACCTCTATAATCACTGGGAGTTGCGCCCGCACCTCTATATTGCTCCAAGGTAAGTCCGGGGGATTTGAACTTGTGACCTTCAGTACGAAGCCCACCTTTCTAACGGAATTCATCGCTTTGTGATTACCAACTCTCCTACCCCCGTGGGGCTACCAGAAATCTTAATTTTCAATTCAACTTTTTTTAACTAATTTTTTCTTGATAAACTAAACATATATGGAAGCTGATAAATTTATTTTGAACTCAAAACAGGTGGGTTCTAGCTTTCGGGATCTTCGACTCTCTCATGTTCAATATGATCACTTTCTATTGAGCGAGAATCGACTTTAGAAATAGTGCATCTATCTATGTTAGAAAATGATCTTAAAAATCTCGACATGATTTTATTATAAACTAGAAAAGAGATTGACTAAAGAAGCTTTTATCTAATCAACAATTGTATAATAAAATCTTTTCGAAGGCTTCCTAGCTAGCATTAGACTCTATCTGTAGTTTATAGACTTAGGACCTGAATGGGGCTCTGATACCAAAATAAAGGCAAAGTCAAAGTTGAAGCGATAACTTACTTTGGACTAGATCTTGAAGAGCTGAGGGTAGAAAATCTAAAAACAAATCCAAATGTAACCCCGTGTTCTTACTAAATTGTCTTAGTTTCCAGATGAACTAAAAGACATGAAAACAATTCAAAGATTTTTAGGTGTCTTAAATTATGTTCACAGATATATTCCCAAGTTGTCAGAGAAAACAACCCCAATCAGAAGACATCTCAGAGAAGGATGGTCAGTAGAAGCCACTGTAGCAGTTAAACAACTAAATTCAGAAGTCTGTCACTTAGTGGTTGTAACTTTGAAAGTTGCTGGGATTCTGATTTAAGCTCCACCTGGTGGTTGTAACTTTGGAAGTTACTGACATTATAATTTAAGCTCTTTAACTACTGCAGTGGATTTTGCTGACCATAATTCTTTGAGATGTTTTCTGATTGGGGCTATTTTCTTTGACAACCTAGGAATATATCTGTGAACATAATTTAAGACAACTAAAAATATTTGAATTGTTTTAGTGTCTTTTAGTTCGTCTGGAAACTGAGATCATTTAGTAAGAACACGGGGTTGCATTTGGATTTGTCCATTAACTACATTGATACCCAAAAAGTCTATACTGTCTTGAAACAAAACCATTTTCTTTTCAGAAAGGACTATGCCATGATTTTGATATTCACTTAGAAAAATCTCTAGATGCTTTAAATGGGTTTCATGATCAGGAATATGTACAAGTATATCATCTATATATGTTACAATGAAATCATACTTTCCAAAAATAAAATCCATTCTTCTTTGGAAGAATGCAAGGGCATTTTTGAGGTCGAAAGGTACCACTTTCCGTTGATAAAAACCTGCAAGGCCTGTGAAGGTAGTTTTATGCCTATCTTCTTCTTGGATCTATATTTGATAGTATCGAGACTTCATGTCAAACTTGCTGAATAATTTACTGTTTTGAATCTTTTGCATAATAGTGTCTGGTCTCGGAAAAGGGTAATGAAAACCCTGAGTGATAACATTCAGAGTTTTGTAGTTAATTACCATTCTAGGCTTACCTCTGACTATTTCTGAATGGTTTTTAAGCAGAAATGCTGAACAAGAGTAATGAGACATACTTGGTTCAATAAGATTCATACCTAACAACTCACTTATCTGTCTCTTAATTTCTTGTTCACCCGTGGGGGTGCATGAAATTAGATTTCCTTTGACTCCATTGTCATGTAGAGTCACTATTTCCTGCTTTGGGCTTTCTACTATCCAGAATTGTTGGGGATTGTTTGAACAACTTTTCAACAATCTGTCATGCATAGGAATTTGATCAGCGGACCAATTTAGGTCAATGCACGCCTTTTGTTTGTTCTTTAACTAGATTCTTTCTTTGTATAATTGCAAAACGTCTTGCCAATTATTGGAGTCCTTAAGAGGTTTTCTTGCTCCAACTTTCTTTTGACTATTCTCTTTTCATGCCTCAGAGTTTGTTATGGATAATCTAGGCATAGTAATAGCCTTCTTCTTTAAATTAATTGTCATCTTGTCTTTGCTGATAGTGACTAGGAGCACGGAGTTAATTAATGCATTCCAAGCATTAAGCTTGCAGATGGATCAAAATGATGAATAGAAAAGATTTTTATTATATTCCCCTGAACTTTCAAAGATATATTATCAACATAATGCGTCAATTGAACAGATCCCCCAATTGTTTCAAACACAAGAATATTTTGGAGTGGCTTCCAAAGAGATTTAAACAAAGATGGTTGAGCCATAATATTTGATGCTCCAGTATCTATGAATGCATCAACATTTATCCATTCATTTCTAACTTGCACTTGTACTGAGATATAAATGAGACTATTTTTTTAATAATCTTTTTTAATAGAGCTTGCTCTTCAACTCGATTATTTTCTGGACTTTTTAAACTTGTAGAAGCAAAAATATTCTTTTGATAACGACAAAAATAATTTAATTTTGGCAATACTGTGATCGGCTGCTTACCTGTCTGTTGCAAGCTTTCTGAAGTTGACTCATAATGTGAAACATCTGTGGTGTCTTCCATTTCTTCTATTTCAGTTTCATCTGATTGATCACTATAATGCAATTCTTCAGAAACACCATCATCAGAACAATAGTTACAAACATTTATCTTTTGTACACTAGCTTCTACATTACCTTCATCTTCTAAAGCTTCTGTTAAATATATATATTAGAAACTTTGTCTTCTCAATTGGCTACAGAACAATCATCTTTGAATTCCTCAATCTCAAAATAAGCTTTTAGTTTAGAAGAGGAACTATTAGGACATTTGCGTGCGAAATGACCTTCTTGTTTGCAAATGAAACAACAATTGTTGTTTCTTGGTTTCTTTCTCTTTTTTAAAAATTTGAATTTTCTAAAAGGCTTCCTTGGATGGGAGACTCTCTTGGGTCTAAATTTTTGTTTTCTTCTTCTTTTTAAAGGGTGTCTAGGGTAGCATTCTTCTGCAGACATCTAAACTAGGTGTAATATCATGTGCTTTATTTTGCCAGCACAAATACTTAACTTTCTCTGTACACCTGAAAAGAAGATCAACCCAATATATTTAAACTATTTTTCTTGTTTTGTACATCTAGATCTTTGATAATAAGATCTCCTAAATTACCAGGAAGCTTCGACAAAGATGATATTTTTTTAGCAGTGTCATTAGAAAGATTTGCCTTAAAGACTTTTGCCATGTAATATTTGCCAAATTGAACAAGATATTTTAAATATTTTAATTCCATATGGCTTAAATCTATTATCAGTTGTTTTTTCTCATCTACTGGCTCTGGGACAGATTGTGTTTTCAACAAAAGTTTTAAAGTGGCTAGTCCTGCTTCCATGACTGCTCTTCTTTCTTCATCTGACAGTCCCATCCACCAATCATATACAATGTTGGTCATTCTTTTCTCAGCTAGGACCATTATAGAAACATTATCTAATTTTGTGGTGACCTGAATTTGATACAGAGCACCAGTCCAAATCCAAATTGATTCTCCTGGATTGGATGGATTATCTAGATCTAAAATATACACTCTAGATTCGCAACATACAAATCTTCTTCTACACGTGGGTACTTAGAGACTTCTTTCAACACATGAGCTTTATTCTGGTTGTTTATAGAAGGTAAAATAAAGGAAGGAAATTTAGAAGCTTCTTGATGAAGAGTCATAATTTCTTTCTTAGAAACAAATTGTTTTTCTGCTTTGTATGCGTCTTCCTTTACCCTGGTCAACTATCCAGAGGTTTTTGAAGTTGACTCTTCTGTACTAGTGGTAGTAATTGCTTCTTCTGTGTCTTCCTCCTCTTCTTCTTTATCCCAATAATTGGGAGTGCTGATGTCGATTCTGAATTTAGGAATTTCTTTGGCCTTCTTCTTCTATTCCTCTCTTCTTTTTCGACTTTCTTAGATTGTTTCTCTTCATAGAGCAGCATACGATTTTCATTAATCAAATCTAATTGTAGACCCAAATCATCAAGGACATCTTCAACATGTGCACACCAAGTGGTGAGATAGTTTCCTATCTGATAGACCTGGTCAAGATCAGTAGGATTATGGGAATTATGTTGTAAGAGTGGTGCACAATCAGCTCTTGTGGGTGGTTGTCTTGACAGAGATGAAGAAGTAAAAAACTTGGTTTTTGTTGGCCACTTTCCCATTTGACATATCTATGATTGGCATACTAGAATTCTTCGACAGGTGAGATATTAGATACACATGTCCGGAACATCTTATTTATAGCAAGAAATGGCTTTTCTTCAGGAATATATAACTAATCTGATGGAATAGATACAGTGGTTTCTTTTGATGGATGACTATATACATTTCATGAAATATACTTGTGATCGCTGGTTGATGGTTTCTCAGACTCTGAGATGGCTGGTAACACATGCTTTTGTGGCATAAAGATTGGTCTAGGTATAGATGTTCTGTCAGGTATTATGCATACTTGAGCATTACTTACAGACATTCTTCTTGTTTTGTTTCTTGGGCTATTTGTAGATGCCAATGACTTGTACTGTATATACCAGTCACTTGGAAGGGATTATTTATCATAATGCATGCCTTCAACTTGAGCATTATTGACTCCTACAGTCACATAATCTTTCAACACTATTTTTTTTAACTTTGGATGTATAGTGTTGGTAAGTTGAAATGACGTCTAAACTAACACAGAGAGATACTATCTTTGACCATCTCAAGACCTTGGACTCCGAATAATATTTTCCAACAATATTTTAAATGAACATCACGCAAACTGATGGAATAGTCTGGGTAAATGGTACCATACTAACAACCTGAGGATAAATTTCCTAATATGGTTCCCATGCGAGCATGGTCATAATTGTGGTGTCGGGTGTCAAAGACTTCAGATATGCATGGAGTATTGAGTCTTTGGTGAAATAGTGGAGCTAGACCTATTCTTATCCCTCGAAAATGAAAATAAGAAAACTTTTTCTCTTGAACATATTTTTTGAATTATTTTTATTTCATCTTCAGAAAATAAACTCAGACCTACTATTTGTACAAAAGGACCAGAAATGTTAATTTTCAATTCAACTTCTTTCAACCAATTTTTCCTTGATAGACTAAACATAGATGGAACTTGATAAATTTCTTTTGAACTCAAAACAGGTGGGTTCCAACTTTCGGGATCTTCAACTCTCTCATGTTCAATATGATCACTTTCTATTGAGCAAGAATCGACTTTAGAAATAGTGCGTCTATCTATGTTAGAAAATGATCTTAAAAATTTCGACATGATTTTAGTATAAACTAGACTAGAGATTGACTAAAGCAACTTTTATCTAATCAGTAATTTTATAACAAAAGCTTTTCAAAGGCTTCCTAGCTGGCTTTAGACTCTATCTGTAGTTTATAGACTTAGGAATTGAATGGGGCTCTGATACCAAAATAAAGGCAAAGTCAAAGTCGAAGTAATAACTTACTTTGAACCAAATCTTGAAGAGCCGAGGGTAGCGAATCTAAAAACTCCTCACACCGAGAATATGAGAAAATTTCTAGATTGAGTAGTGGGAGAAAGAAATAGTAGAAAACATTTATTAGGTTGGACTTATAGGTTTTCTTCAGAAGTTTAATGGGCACAGTGAAAGTATAACCATGGAGTTTATAAAAAACTATGCCCAAGACCAAACTATTGTAGGAAACTTAGCCATTCTATTGACTCCATAATACATCACTCAGTTATTTGGTCTACCATTAACAAGAGAACACTAACATAAAGGTCTACACCTCAAAGAGAAATCATGGACTTTCTTCTTAGAGAAGAACAGGAAGGGAACCTTTGATAGAACCAAATGCATACCTAGGGAATGGTTTAGTGAGCCTTGGGGAGAATTAGTTTTAATCATTCAAAAGTTCTTCACATGTGATAGAGGCCATAGGTTGGCACATCTTTACCATGTCATATTGCTTAAACACATCAAAGGAGAAGTAAAAAATTAACTTTCTATATTTATTCTCCAGGAATCTAATCAAGATGATAGAGTCAATGAAAAACAAAACTACGCCAAAAGAAGCTCAAATTTATCATCAAGGACTTATAAAAATTCTTGTAGAATATCAAGTGAGAGCTAAGGGTATAATCTAGAAAGAATTGTTAGTCCAAAATCAGCATGAAGAATAAGCCATACAAGATAAGTACAAAACAATTCAGGAAACCTGATGCATAATGAATTCACCACTTTATCCAAGAACTAGATCTAAGAAGCAACATAATACTGTCATGATTGAGAAGAAGGCATTCTTCATATCCACTCCTAGGAGGCATAGGAGAAAGAGCCCAACAAAGACAAATAGCAAAGACCTTGAAGTATAGATTGTAGAGACACTTTCTATAGAGAAACAAGTAGAAGGCACAATTGAAAGATTGGAAAAATACTCGTACTTTGATAGTGTAGAGGCCACATAATTTGCCAAGGATACATAAGAATTAGAAAAAGAGTTGCAACTGAGTAAGATAAAAGAACTGACAGATGAATTAGAGATAAACATGATCTTAGAGAAGCACTTGAAGAAAGAGAACAAAGCATATAAGAAAAATAATGCAAAGAATGAAAAACTAAATGAGGAGGTAGGAAAACTGAAAATAAAGAATGATCTTCTTTGTAAACAAGCTTTCAGGTGGCTCAAAGATAAAAACATGTGGAAAAATAAGTATTAGAAACATAAGTTCAAAGCTACCATTTACAAGGAAGAATAGTACAAGGGGATAGATTGTCTTCAAGAAGTAGCACAACAGGAAGCATCAATATCAGGCACAGGGTTTACATCAGAGGTCAGAAGATCCAAGGCGAGGAAACAAGCATGAGGACATGCTTGTTAATCAGTAAGGGGGAGATGTTGGCACTTGTTTTTGGTTTAATTTTGCTTAAGAAAACACACTTAATTTCTATATTTTCCATTAATTTATCGCATACACCCCATTTTGATTTATTTATGCATATTCAAGTATATAAATTTAGTTTTTCAATTTTTAGATGTTTTTATGAAAATTGAATTTTAAGTGCATTTTTAGACAGAATCAGAAATTCCCCTAATGGCTTCATGGATGTCATATTTATAGGACACTTGGGCATGGGATGAACGAATTTCTAGAAAGTCGAGGAATTAGGATTGAACTAAATCCTATTGGTTCGGTCAAACCAAGCTTAAACAGGCCCGGTCGAAGCTTGTCAAACAAGACCACTCATTAAGGAAATCCCTAGGAAATAGGGCAGTTTTATGATTTCATGGGATTTTCCATATTTTCAGTGACAGGATGGAGCGTTGTACTTGGATATATGGGATATGGATAGATATAGTTGTTAGATACATTTTAGATTAGTTTGTTTCATAATTTTCTATTAAGACAAAACATTGAAGGATTATGATATCTAGAATTTGTATAATTTTATATTGAGACTTTTGAATAATTTGGGTTAATTTGAGGAACTTTTTCTACCTTAATTTTTCTTTTAAATGGTGTGTATGATTGACTGATTTTGTAGTAGCTGATAATCTCTTCAAGTGTGCAAAGAAAGGGTGGAGGCCCCCCCCTCCAAGCTAAGTACACTTCATGGTTAATCTAGCTTGATTTTCATAAACTAGTTTTGCTTTAGATTTGTTTATTTGATTTGATGTATGATGATTTATGTTTGCTGATGAATCTTGATTTATTTATCATCTTTATATGAAGGGACAACCCAGTGTTCAATATGAACCCTCATTCTATTGGATTAATGAATAAAAACTAAAATTCATCTTTCTTGGTTTCAAGTGATTTTATGAATTTCTAATTTTCTAACAATGGAATTATGATGAATGAATTTGTGATGAAGAACAACAAGGACCTCCTTAGTTAGGAGCCACTTTCATTATTTATTTATGCATCTTAAGCTATTGTCAATTAGTGGTTTTTGATTTCTATTCATGAAGCAATATTTTAGAATGAAAAAATTGGTTCTCCTAAGTTAGGAGCCACTTCATCTCACACATATTACCTAAGTGAATTAGAAATTAATTAGATGTATATTTATAATATGTATTTCCTCAATTCTTTATATTTCATATTCTAACCTTGATTACATCTGATATCCATGCATTTTGGACATGCTTCTAAGTTCTACAAACCTGGATTGATAATGAAATACTTGTGTTAATTTATTCAATAAATTAGCCCAACAATCACTAAAGCAGTGCGTTTTATGGCAATAGAGGTATGTGATTTAATGTCTTATGATGGCTTGGGTAATGTTGATACTTTCTTTAGATATTATTAAAGGAAATTGTTAGAATGTTAGAGGGCATTAGCTCTGGATCTAGCCCTAAGAGCTACTCCTGTGAGATGGTGAGGTACACATAAGAAGAACATAGGAGATTGAAAACAATGTTAAAGACTGATGGGGGTAAGGTTTGGTCAAGTAGAAATAGAACTGACAGATAAGTATGATGGTGAAATTGATCCTTGAGAACACATACGGCTCTGTATGACAGCATGGAAAAACATTACGCGAGAAGAATGGGTGAATGGCTTCATCCATATCTTGGAGACAATTCCACAAAATTGGTATTTGGAAACGAAATTGTGACATGGTACATCAAGCTAGGTAGATATGGTTGATGAATTTATAATGACATTTGGTTTTGAAGATAATTGTCATCATATACATGCAACCCTTGAGATAGATAAGAAGAATATTTTTGAAAATGAATTTCTATTTATCTGGCAACCTGATTGGGTCGCATAGTTATAAAATATAATGCAATGCTATAATATCACTATAGAAGAGGAGGAAGATCCTCGAAACTTCGACATTGTAGAATATGAAGGCCACCGCGAAGTGAATGGACCTGAAATAGAGATGCTTGATATAATGAAGCCACTAAAGACAAAGAGGGTAAATATAAGATTAGAGGATGAGCTGAAGTTTGCAATGATATGAGATTATTGAGATGAAGACTGTTGGGTGCGAGATCCCCCAAGGGTAGTTTTGGGGCTAGAAGCCCATATTTTGGCCAAATTTTGTAATCCAAGTGTAAATACTCTACATTTTGTGGTCACAGAGTGCGTAGGTGTTAAAGAGTCATAGGGTTGTCCACCCTTATTTTGGAAATGTAATGTTGGCTGTAAAAGATCTACCCATGGTCTGCGGACCATTGGATTGTATAAATAGAGCTAAGCTCTAAGTAGTTTGATAAGAAAGAATGGAATATAGACACACGAAGATATGATGTATGAGAGATAGCTCTGAGGTAGAAGTCTAAGTTTGGGTCGTAGCGTAGGTATAGGCTCTACAGCTGAGTGTGCAGAGGCCTAGGGTATAAGTCCATAGGTGAGTGTGCAGACCCCTGCAGCTGAGTGTGTAGGGTGGGTCAAGTTTGTAATCATCTGGAATTATCAATAAAGAGAAGTATTCTACAATTTCTGCATCTTTATTTCCTGTTTATGCATCTTGTTATGTTGGGTATGAATTTCAATTATAATGCTTATACAATACGCAAATGTATGTAAATGTGTTGGTTAAGTGAATGTAAGCAAGAACATATATTTTTCCCGAAGCTAACTAATATCGGTTAATAAGATAAGTAAGACACTTAGCCTAGTTTGTGAGATATCACAGTTCGCTACCTTAGCAAAACGAAAGTCCCTGAGCTGTAGATTAGGGCTGCACCAAAGCCAGTTGTACCCTTTCGCAAAGGTAATAAAGGGTGGAACAGAGGGATAAGCAACCCGCGTGAAGTAATGTATATCCAGAATAAACCGACATCACAACCATTTCTAGTTGTAGAAAATTGGTTCCAGCATCGCCCCATACTGCTTCAGGTGAGACTTCAGTGTGTGCTCCATAGGCTAATGCCGAAAGGGCTAGTAGTGTAGGGATTTTTTTGGCTAACTAATGTTGAACTGGGGTCAGGGTCCCTCAAGCCAACAAGTGGTTCCATTTTCGGGATCAAAATCTGCATAAGAGATGTGTGATGTCGTATCACTGGAATCCAACTAAGAAGGAGATTGGAGACTGGTTGAAACAAAGAAAATAAGGGTCCAGAGTATAGCCCCTTGATTTCACCTCCATGAAGGGACAAAGAAGTGATAGCAAATATTTCTCTACAAAGCACTATTTAGTTAGTAAGACAAGGATTCCCCATGAAAACCACCTCCGCCCACACCACCTCTGACTTCACCACCATCACCTCCAACTTCACCAGTACCACCTCCACCTCCACTGCGGTTTAGTATGGCAAATACAGTGAAGTTGCCTTTGTTCAAAGGCTTGGGAAATGAGGACCCAGACCAATTCTGGTTCATTGTGAAGGCTATATAGGAAGCTCAAGGTGTTATAGATGATCACATAAAGAAGGTGACATTGGCTATTTCTCTGCAAGATCGTGCGCTAACTTGGTATATTATGTACTCTAATGATAACCCGAATGTTGGAGTAATATACATCCAGGCAGAACTAAATAGGGAATTTAGCACTTAAATCTGAGGTGTAATCAATTGTGGGATTCAAAGAGATCACGATGCAACTAGACGAGACACCTTGGGAACTAGATCAGAGGTTGAAATGTACAATATATGAAGCCAACATGAATTTGACAAATGGATAGCATCGTGAGTGGTTTGTGGCTTTGCTACTACCACAATTAAGGAGTGGGTTGTCGCAGCAGAAGATAACAACTCAGGCAGAGGCCTTGGAGATTGCCATGATACTACATGAGATTCTGATGCAAGATCCTAATCTAGGAGTTTAGCATATCCATGGGTATCTGAAGAATCTGTGCCTTGAGATGCAAGGTATAAAGAAGGACAGGATGATTCGACTAGAGGTTACGAAACTATAAACTACACTGCCCGGGTTGGGGAGCTGTGTGATTTTAGGAGCGCGTGAAGCAAGGAAGTGTCATAGGGTTCGCGACAATGGGAAGGCAACTGTGCTACTTGTGGACATAGCACGCAGGTTCGCTGGAAGGTGACCATTAAAGTCACTATTCATGATTTGATGGTCAGATTATGGCCAAATGGATTGGGTAGAAGGAACTTAAGGTGAAATTTATGGATTAGATTCTTGAAAATATACTACCAATATAGCATTAATGGGTAAATGTGGGGGGAACAATCGGATTTGAATTCAAAAGACCCTATAAATCATAGGTGAGTATCCAGGAGAAAACACTTGGCATTTTGAAAATTCAATTGTTGCGCTATCAGGTGTGTATGGACCGTGCAAACTTTGAGGCTTTGAGAGCAAGTTCGGCGTTTGAGAGAATGCTAAAGGAGATGCAAGACCTCCTGAATAGAATGATGTTGACACCCACAGAAGCCATGGACACAAAAGAGGTGACAGCCAAGGAAGCCATGCAGGAAATTGAGGTAGTAGAAGCTACCCTAGTGAGTGTCGAGGTGGTAGTTGAAGTCCCTAAATCACCTAGGACATCGAGACCAAAGAAGAATAAGAATAATATGTTACCGGTGCACATCTCACCAAGAAACCCATAGAGAACCAAGTTCACTTTCCAGGAAAAGGGGAAGGCCATTAATCTGGAGGTAGATGAGGAAGAATCTGAAGAAATCCTAGTCGATGAGGAGGATTTGGAAATGGAAGTTGAAACCCAGGGTGCGGACCCTATTACTAGGTTACTAGAATATGTTCCTCTGCACAAGGGCAAAGCCAAGGTGCCAAAGGACATAGACGAGAGCAAGAGCTCCTTGCAAACTCCGTTGCTCCCGGATGACATTTTTTTTGAGGGGCCACGCTTATGGCAGGTTCCTGTACTAAAGTTTAAAGATTGGGACCTCACAGATCACGAGATATTCCCGCATTTAGTGACTAAGAAACTAATGCGCCAACTGATTAACACAATTGCTGGAATGATCGAATTAGAGCCACAAACATGGCTCAAGGGTGTAGAGAAATCTGGGCTGCTCAACCTGCTCTAGTTACCACATTACCACTGCGCCCGAGTGACCATCTTCATCATCAGGAAGCTACTCTGCTTAGTGCATGATGGGTGTTTGTGGCTGGAGGAGCCCATTCCCATCACAGACCACTTGATCCATCAGATCACATGGCTACCTTACTCAGGAGAGGATCTAGCCAATATATCAGAAATAAAAGGTGGTGGGTTGGCCCTCGCAGAAGCTATGAAGAATAAATTCAAGTTAGAGAAGAATAAGTGGGGATATGCCATCTCCAACATTAACAACCCTTCTCTCAAGGTAGCAATGCAAATATTAGCAGGGAAGGTGATGTGGAAGTGCCACGCGAATGAGGTGCCCATGCCTGTGATTGCACTAGCAGCCCAATGCGCTGAAGGAGTCCAGTTCAACTGGGTGAGTTATCTATGCGGCGAGTTTCTTGCAAACCGTCAGGAGGCACATGAGAAGGGAAAGACATTCCACTACGTGTGGCTCTTACTATCAATTGTATTGATAACATGGGAGCTGCTAGAAGACAGCCAATTCCCTTCGGTAGCACTAGACCTTCCAGAGGAAGCGAACTATGCTTTGCTGTGGGTGACCAAGGATGCGAAACGTGTAAAAGAAAGCAAGATATTTTGGATTTTGATGGAGATGATTATCCGGATGGGGATCAATCGCAAGTCGCAGTTGTCACCCATAGTATACACTAGTTTGTAGAGCTTTGCAAAGTTCAAAGCAGATTTCCACCATGTCTTTATTAGGGTGTAGAAGGACTTCATGAAGACATGGCATAGCTTACCGTATATGGTGACAGATGATGTTATCTTTGTAGTCCTTGAGTCTTGGCCGTTGGAGTGGTACGCTGCAATAGGCTCTGTGGTGGAAACGTAAAAGTCTGTGACGCAGTGTAATAAGGAAGAAACAAAGCTCACAATGGCAGAGCTGGCTGAGAATCGTAGAAAAGAGGAAGTGGAGGTTAAGACCCAGGCAGCGTGCGATGCCATGAAATTTGGAGAACAGTAGGAGACAAGTGGAGAAGAGCACGAAGGACAAAAGTCACCCTCGCTTGGGGCTGAGATAGAAATAAAGCAGCCGATAGAACAAGATGGTGCAGACCTGTAGACGACGTCCACCCAACTCAAGCGTCAGTGACCACAAGAGAAGGAAATATCATGGAAGAAAACCAAGGCTTCAAAGACATCCTTGGACCCAATCACCCTCACTGAGGGGGATTTGCACAATATTGGAGAAATGGTGAGGGATGTCACTGCGAAGGCCCTATAAAAATTTGAAGAGCAGCAACAATTGGTATTAGTGGCTCTCTGGATAGAGCTGCAGGAGTTGCAGGCTCACACTCCACAGGCTAGCACAGTGTCCACCAGCCTCGCAATCGACACTTCAGCTACCGCGAAGATGTTGTGCACAAGGGTGACCAACATGATACTGCTACTAGGTGGGGCACTTAGTACAAAAAATGAGGCCGACAGGCCCACAGTTAGTAGCCTGAAAGGGGTGGGATTGAAAATGGCCATGCTCCCTCGAGAGACACTCCACCTCTTGCAGGATGGAGTCACTACGGAACTTAGTGCCCAGGAGAGTCGCGCTCTGTAGGTGATGAGTGAGCGGTGCATCAATATCGAGCAGTTGGGCCTGCAGCACAACAAGGCAGTGGAACATAACAAGAAATCATGCATGTAGTGGAGGAAGCTTGCTGATTGGTCCCAGAGTTGGACATTCAAGCAAAAGAACCAGTTGAGGTGCGCGTTCGCAAGTTGGCCATAGGGGTGCATGATGCTCGGATAGAGATGTTCAGGATTTAGCTAGAGCTAAACCTGCAGATGATAGAATTGTAGTTCAGGGATCAACCTTCAACTCTGCCGAAAGTCAGGGAACAATGTGCCACCATTGTTACAACAACAATAGCGGTGGTTGACAGTGCAGTAGCAGACTCATGCGACTTTTTGAACAGTCATTCGAGGTCCTGACCACCCTCCAGGAGGACCTGAATGTAGACCACCTAGATACAAAGGCGTGTGAGCTACAAAAAAGATATGATGAGGTTAAAGGGACTGTAGACAGTCACCCTTACACAAAGGCTCGCATGGATTTAGGAGGGAAAGTCGCTTAAGGAACAGGTGGATGTTGCGCGACATAAAGAGGCGGTCCCAAAAGCGCACCTACAACCATGGATAGATGAGGAATATACAATCACAACTTCCATTGAAGGAAATCTCATGACATTGTAGGCAGCTTAGCATAAGATTCAGGGTGGCAGTTCAACGGCAGTCACCGAGTAGAGAGTGGAAGAAGTCTAGCAGGCGGCTGCTCAGTGCGCTGCCGAGGTTTCATTCATCCAAACAGAGCTAGGAGTTCTTCGCGCTAAGATCTCCGTGCCTGCGGAGTGACTCAAGGGCGAGTCACGATGTTTGTGTTGGGGGCCTGTTGGGTGCGAGATCCCCGAAGGGCAGTTTTGGGGCTAAAAGCCCATATTTTGGTCAAATTTTGTAATCCAAGTGTAAAGACTCCGAATTTTGTGGTCGCAGAGAGCATAGGTGTTAAAAAGTCATAGGGTTGTCCGCCCTTATTTTGGAAATGTAATGTCAGCTGTAAAAGATCTACCCATGGTCTGTGGACCATGGGATTGTATAAATAGAGCTAAGCTCTAAGTAGTTTGATAAGAAAGAATAGAAGATAGACACACAAAGATATTGTGTATGAGAGATAGCTTTGAGGTAGAAGTCTAAGTTTAGGATGTAGCATAGGTAGAGGCTTTGCAGTAGAGTGCACAAAGGCCTAGGGTAGAAGTTCGTAGCTGAGTGTTGAAGGCGGGTCGAGTTTGCATTCGTCTGGAATTATTAATAAAGATAAGTATTCTACAATTTCTACGTCTTTATTTGTTGTTTATGCATCTTGTTATGTTGGGTATGAATTTCACTTATAATGCTTATATGATGAACGAATGTATGTAAATGTGTTGGTTAAGTGAATGAAACTAAGAAATTTTTTTTACACAAAGCTAACTAAGATCAGTTAATAATATAAGTAATACACTTAGCTGACTTTGGGAGATATCGCAGGTCACTGCCCCAGCAGCACGAAAGTCCATGAGTCACAGGTTAGGGTTGTGTGAAAGCCAATTGTACCCTTTCGCGAAGGTACTGAAGGGTAGAACAGAGGGCTAAGAAAACTGCGCGAAGGCAAGTATAGCTGGAACAAACTGACATCACAACCATCTCTGGGTGCGGAAAATTGGTTCCAACACCCTCCCATATTGCTTCGGGTGAGACTTTAGTCCGCGCTCCAAGGGTTGATGCTGAAATGGCCAATAGTGTAGGGATTTGTTTGGCTAAAATACTGAACCTAGGTCAGGTCCCCTCAAGCCAACAAAGACACTGTTAGTAAGATAACATATATTTTGCATGAGTACTAGGAGCTGTTTCCCCCTAAGTTATCAGATATGAAGGGCATAGTAAGAGACTTGGGAGTTATGAATATTCCTCTAAAACCCGACGTGAATCCTGTCAAATAGAGACCTTATAGTCTGAATCCAAAATATAAGGAAAAGGTGAAGGAAGAATTGGATAAGATGATAGTAGCTAGGATCATCAAACTTGCCAAAGAGTCTGAATGGGTGAGTCCCATGGTGGTTCAGGAAAAGAAGGAAAAGGAGGAAATAAAAATTTGTGTGGACTTGAGAAAATTGAATGATGCATGTCTTCATGACTCCTTCCCTACACCATTTACAGATGAAGTATTGGAAAATGTAGGAGGACATGAGATCTATTCTTTCATAGATGGATTTTCGAGGTACCATTAGATCAGAATTGCACCAGAAGATATACATAAGATAACCTTTGCTACATAATGGGGCTCTTACTAGTACATAATGATGCCTTTTGGTTTGAAGAATGCTCTTGCCATCGTTTATAGGGTTGTAGTTGCAATATTCAAAGAATATATACACAATTTTTTGGAAGTTTACTTTGACAATTAGAAAGTCTTTGGCATGTTGAAGAATCATGTGGTGAGCTTGAGGTTGATGCTGGATACATGTAGACAATACCAGATGTCATTGAACTTGAAAAAGTGTATCTTTTGTGCACCATTTGTAATCTAAACAACACTCTCTGAACTCTGATATCAGCTCCAGAACCAAGGTGTGCACTTCACCATGCACATCTTGATAGGAAATATCATGCAGAAGTGCAAGGAAAATGAGGTCCCCACAACCGTGGTTTCTTTGGCTACTCAGTGTAGCACCAAGGTCCAATTTACTAGGTTGAATATTTGTGTAAAAATTTTTGGAAGACTATAGGGAAGTGTGGGAGGAAGGGAAGATATTTCATTTTTTGTGGTTAATCATAATCATTGCACTAATTCCATGGAAGGATCTGAAGGACTCACAATTTACTCCTATTGAACTAGATGTTTGTGAAGTAGAAAAGTATGCCTCCCTTTGGTATACTAAGGAACCATCGCGTGTGCTGGAAAATATGATTTTTTTTGTAATACTATCGATGGATTTACACATGGTGGTGAATCAACACCCAAGGATGTTGTTGGGTTGTGTTATATTCTTTCCACAACTAGCCTATGTAGTTAACCGGCGGGTTAAAGGGGGGGCACAACCCCTCCTTCATTGCTCTGATTCTACAGGGGGTGGGGGGGGTCATAGAGGGTTTGAGGAAGACAGGTAGCCCCCCTCTATGGGGTCCGGGGCAACACCTCGAGGAATTTTTTTTTTTGGACCCTATATTAGGTTGGGCGGACCTACCTATGGTTTTGTGCATGGTTTTCACACATGGTTTTGGATGTGATGGTTTTCGGTCCATGGTTTTGGACATGATGGTTTTCTGTCCATGGTATTTGCCGCTTTAGTAAAAAAATCAAGCTAGTAGTCCCGGTTTTGGGATCCAAGGGAAAATATTTGTGTATATGTGTTTTATGTGTTATGCTCTCACATTTTTTATTTTCCGTGTTTTAGAATTTTTATATAGGTAATTTCTATATGGGGTTAAAACCTACATTTGGTATCAAAGTTGTTTTGGCTTCAAGGGGACACCTTTGTTGCTGAGGGGTTTCACTAAGGCCTATGGTAGACCTTATTCAGTGGGAGATTTGCGGGATCAATTCTTGTGGTGAAAGAAGATGGTGAGCAGTGGAAAGATAGAGATCGAAAAATTTAATGGTCAAAGTTTTGAGTTGTGGAAACTCAAGATGGAGGATCTGTTGGTGGATAAAGATCAGTTGATCGTGGTAGATCTGGGTACTAAATCAATGAGAGTGTCTGATGAAGAATGGAAGAATTTGGATTGGAAGGAAAAGAGCACAATATGATTGTGTGCCTTAGATTTAGTATTGTTGAATGTACCAGGGGAAGCTACGACGAAGGCTTTGTGGGACAACTTAGGGACTTTGTATCAATCTAAGTCTCTGGTGAATAAAATGTTCCTACGGAAAACATTGTATAACCTAAGGATGAAAGATGGAGACTCGATGACATAGCATATGAATTAATTTAATACTATGGTAAGTCAGTGATTATCAATTGATATTAAAATTTCAGATGAAGATTGTTAGTGTCGGTATCTTCATCCCTCCGTCAGAGATCAAATCCTCTTGTTGCATTGCACATTAGGTGTCCCACCCAGTTAGCTGCATTCCATTAGGAGCATGGATCATTTGATGGTAGTGGCTTCTCCTACAGTTTCCCTCATGTCATTTACCTACTGGCTCATGTTTATTCATCAAAATCATATACATTCACCTTTTTGTCTTTTAAATTTACAAAACTATTTTCTAAGGTTTCATTGTCATTAGGTCTAGGGTTTCATTAAAAAAGGTTTCAAAATGTCCAATAACAGTCAACAGGCACATGAGGAGGTTCCAGTATCAATAAACTTTATAATCAAGTGTTCAGAGATGTATTTTTCCTCAGAACTCTATTTTGAGGAAAAACAGAGTATTTCAAGTTTTATTGTATAAATTCATGTAATTTTATTTCCTTCATATGTAAATCACTTCACCTGCAAACCTGGTCACTTTCCCTAGCCTCAGTAGTTCCAACCCCCTACAAAGAACACAAACATAAGTCATTCAATTCATCACAAGCTCAAATAAAGTGAAAAAGCTCAAAAACAGAGTGAAAAAATAAAGTCATATTCCAAACATTGTAAAAGTGGGTTTTTATGAACCAAAAATTAAAACCTCCTTGTTCATAATTGTTTCCCTCAAATCAAAAGCTCATTTGCACTCAAGTAATGAAGTGTGAGTAAGAGAAAACTGTGTTTGAGCAAAAGAAGAGAAATTGGGAGAAATTTCCCTTATTCAGAGGCGCGACGTACATAGTAGGCGTGACGCACATAGCAGGCGCGACGTACATAGTAGGCGTGACGCACATAGCAGGCGCGACGCATAGTGCTGTGATTTCCAATTTAAAATTAAACAGGCATGACGCACACACAATGCATGGCACTTTTGGTTTGAGGCATGACACATAGAGCTGCCAAGCCCAGTTCTTCAACCACTTCCTCAAAAACGCCAAACTCACCCAAATCCTCCAGTGTACAAGTAAGTGCAGCTCTCCTCTTGGCTAGTGAAAGGATTTGTCATCAAATTTATGGTGGTTGTGTTAGCAAAAAGTCAAACCCTACCTCTAGAATCTCTCAAAGAAAATAGTGCCTAGGGTTTGCACTTTTGTTTTAGCTGCGAAGTAATCTTGTCATTCCCTCACCTTTCCACTCCCTCACTCATTTTCCTAGCTTATTCCCCTATTACCTAATTCCCATATTCCCAAAAAAAAAATTCATATACCCCTATCCCCAATTCCATTTTCCCCAAAATCCAAAATATAATTCTCAAACCCTAGTGCTATACCCAAAACTCCCAAATTACTCCCTAATCCCCTGTTTCCATAACTAAACTCTGTCCCAACAGTCCCAAAAAATCCCCCATTTTTCCTCCCTCTACAGTCCCTTATATTACTTTTCCCTTGGTGGCAGAAATAAAAAAACATCATAAATCACCTATTTCTCATCAAGAAAACTCACTTACTAGTAGAGATGGAGTTTGATCCCTCATATGATTATGAAGAGGAGACACACAGTGAAGCACCTACAAAGGTACATGCACCCAGGAGGCCTCATAGAGGTGGCAAACATATTCGAGAAGAACCAACCACTCTTGCTGAGTTACAGGCCTGCCCTCTCGCCATCACTTGTTTTCATCACCAGTCCTGCTATGAATTTTGTGAGAAGGTTGCTAGAATTTGGTTTCACCATGAGTTGGCCCGCTTGTTTGTGCTTCATTTACATGATGGTCAAGCCACTCTAGCTGGTGTAACCTTCACTTTAACACCAGAATCTATTTCACTTGCAACCTATATTCCTAACATTGGAGAGAAATGGAACAAGAGGCAGCAAATTGATAGGCAACATTATGAACCATACATCAAGCCTGGTTATTTGAGACAAATCAGGAGAGTGTTTCCTTTTCGGTACCTCAAATATTCTTATGCTCCTTTGATGAAACTGATAATGAAGTATTTCAGATGTGAGGGATGGTTTTCCCATTTATATGCCTATCATATCAGGCCGCTGATGCATTTTACCAGGGTGAGGATGATGAACCTCCCCTACTTCATGTGTCGAAATATTGAGAAGATGACCACCCTAGTGCAGCACAAGACTCCTCAGCGACAATTCAACAATATTTACCATTTTTCTCTTATTAAAATTGTGGTCATCCATCAGCTCGGTTTGCAGGGCATCACTTGGGAAGGACTTCATTTCTCGTGAGTTTTTCAAAGCTCCTTAGGGACCTTTTGAGGCTTTGCATGAGACAGGTGGACCTTCTTATGAGCATGAGGGCCATGAGACATAGACTGCTAGTATGCCAATGTTGATCACTTATCAGAAGGGAACTAGACAGTTGTTCATAACAACAAAGTGAGTATTATCTCCAACTGGTGTGGATGGGGTCTTCCTTCTATCATCAGCACAATAGATTCAGGACAAATGCAAGAGGCCATTACAGGATGAGGGCCCTGCAGGTGAGCGAGACTTCATTTTCATTGAGGGCGATGATACAGATGTGGGCCCACAATGTGCAAATCTCAAAGAAATCATCCAAGAGCAGCAAGCGGACATCAATGCCTTTCCCCTCAACTTAGAGAGGGCCTATGAATTATAAATTACCGGGAGTAAATAAATAAGTAGCTTGAAGATCAACAAGTGATTATGGAGTTGCAAAACATTCGCGAGAATCACCAAGCTGCCCAAAGGAGGAGGGTGGAGCTCACTTCACTTGAGCAAGAGATCAATGCTGATCTGGAGTCTTGGTTTGAAAGAGTCAATATTCACTTGGAGAGGTTGTTGGAGAAGGACAACAAGGAGAAGACATTGTTGAGGCATGTGGCTTATCATTACATGGCAAGGAACAAAGTCTGCAAGGCGAGAATCAGGAGCCTAAAGGCAAAATTGAAAAGGGCATCAAAGAGGCATAAGGAGCATGATCGACTTTAGATATTGCCTGAGGCTTACTTGGCCCAACCAAATGCTTGATGGAGAAGACTTAGCCCAAATTTCAAAAAATTTGGGGCACTTTTTTCATTTTTGAAAATTTTGGCACAAAAAACAGGATTTTCTGCTCTATGTGCCGTGCCACCTGGCGCTCGCTTTTGATAGGAGCCTCCAAATGACAAATACTTAGTACTTTTGGATTTGGCATGGAAAAATATGCTTTCCTACGAATGGAGAAGAATTTTGGACAAGTTTTGAGCCCTCAAAAAGGTCAAAAACACTAAAAAATGACCTTACTGCCCCTATTTTGACACACAGGAAGTAGTGTTGGGAGAACTGAAATTTGGAGGGGCAGAAGGAGGCCAAATTGGAAAATTCCACTTGGGTTGGAAAGTAGATAGGCTTACCTTTCTAACACGCACACTTGGAGAAAATTTAGACACTGGGAAGGCCTCCAAAATTGGCTTCAAACAGGTGCTATGTATAGAGAATCAGGGGCGACGCATAGAGGAAATTTGGCCCAGTTTGACCAGGAATGCTCTATTTTTCGCCCAGCTTTTTCCAGTTTCACTTTTTCACCTTCTCAATGTCAAATTTGTGATGTAATTTAATGTACATTGATGGATCATGATGTAAATATGTCTAATTTTCACTTATGGAGTTAGATTCATCTGTTAAAAAGTTGTTTGAAACTGAATGAATCAGTTCCCTTGTTTATAGAGGCATGTTGTTCCACTGCCTAATTTCTAGTTCTCAGTTTAGAATTAGTTGGAACAGATCCTAAAATTGTGATCTGGACCCCTAGAGGCTAGGATGAGCTATGGTATATCTATATCTTATGTTTTTTTAGTCATTAGCATGGTTGGACTCTTGAGAAAGCAAGAAGTTTCATTGTACACTCATATCAACATTTTGGCTAAGGAATTGAGACCAGGGTTTGTAGCACTCTTTGGGATCCCTGTGGAATTTTGTTTTGGTATAGTGCTTTTCTCTATAATTTTTAATTTACTTGTGTTATGTATGACATTATCTATCTTGTTTCTTCCTAACTAAATAAAAAAAGAGTGAAAGTAGAATCCATTGAAATTGCAGTGCTCTACTTGAGGTTTGCTTTAGTTTCTTGATGTTTTCAGGTGTTTGGAGAGGATCCATGGCTTATCTTGCCCTCTTCAACTCCTCACCTATCTAATACATCCATATCATTCGATTTGAAGTGCCAAAATCAGTTGCCTACCTTGCCCCATTGAGATCTCTGCAAGACTGAACCTTGTTCCCCGCACCCAAGATCTGCCTTAAATCTGCCTTCACAAGTGAAATATTTGATGATGATTCTCATCAAGGGGACATAATTTTTCTCAAGAAGTTTGAAAGGAAAGAGCCTCTTCACCTAATTTCTGTACTGAGGTTTAATGTAAGGCTCATAATAATGTTCATCAGGATCCTTGGCCTTATACCACTTCTCACCAACATTAGGAATCCTGGTGGCATCTGACATGATGGATGGTGAAACTATGAAAGTTACCCTAGCAAGAGTCACTTTGTTGTTTTGCAGATGAGCTACAAATATTCTAGTGAGCTCTGGGTGAAATTGTACTCTCTCCACTTGTTCACAAAACTCATAGCATCCCTGATATCTAAAACATGACACAACCAATTGAGAAGCCTGCATTTCCCTTAGGTTTGTTGGCTCTTCTCTTGTAATTCTGCCTCCCTTATGTGGTTTTTTGTGCTGCCTAGCTTTGTTTGCTGAGCTATCACTAGTTGCATTTTCCTCTTCATATTCATGATCTTCTCTAGCCATGTTTACAAGATGTTTAGTTTCACACCTTTAGAAAGGGTTGAAGGGAATGAGTGGGAGTCTTTAGGATTGCAGGGATGTGTTTAGGGTATATTTAGACAAAATATGAATTATGAGAGCGAAGGAAATTGTTTTTAGGATGAGGCATATAATGAGGGGATATGCATGAGGGGACGTGTAATGATGTAAAGAGGTTTTTTAGTTCTAGTGATGGGTGATGGGAAAAAAAGCAGTTAGGGTTTTGTAGAAGAAACTAGGGTTTGATTTTAAGTGTGAAGAGAATGTCTATAACTTTCATGATGCAAGCTAAAAATAAAGTGGAGAAGGGCAACTAACTTGTAAAAGAGGAGATAGAAGAGAATTTGGTGAATTTTTGGGCATTATGGATGTTTTGGTGGCTTACTGTCCAACACATAACGCCTTCACCCAGATGCGTAGTGCCTAGTCCTACACATAGCACTTTTTTAAATTTGAACTTCTAAAAATCTCCAGGATCACAGTGCCTTTCTCTATGCGTAGTGCCTTACTCCCTATGCAGAGCGCTTATTTTCTTCTGCCCAAACTCACTTGAATTTCACCTTTTGCTCTTACCTTTGGACTTCTTTGCTTGCACGATGAGCACAATGATTTAGAAAATGGAATGTGAGGGTTTATATATGAGTACAAATTTGATTTTTCACTTTAGAAAAACCCACATTCAAATGTTCCTTGTCTTTTTCAAAACTCTGTTTTTTTATGCCTTTTCTCATTTTGTCTTTGTAGATGGATCAATGCTCATGTTGACTTGATTTTTGCAGTACTTTTTTGTTAGGAAGTAGGAACAGATACTTAGGAGAACTTGGGAACCATTATTACATATAGAAACTTAAAATTACATAAGAAATATAAACAAATTCAAAATATTTTGTTTTTTTTGAGGTGAAAATTACATTAGATTACAAAAAAAATATTTTCAATAGGCTATGACTTCCAAGCCATCATGCTTAACTTATTGATCATCCTCATGTCCTTTTTGGCCTTTATTTACATTTGAAAATCAGTTTCTTGACCTTGGTAATCAAACCCTAGGACCTAATGAAATCAAACCCTAGGACCTAATGAAATGGACTGCAAATTGTTTATGAATTATGACTGAAAACAATATGAAGGAGGATCAACAAGTATAGTCTATGAAGGAGAAGCTGAAGAGAAAAAAACCATCAGTGGATCCATATATCATGACCTAATGGAGTGATGAAACATTTACAACATTGGACTCCTACTATGAAAATGCAAAAGAGCATATTTTGATCTCTGATGGAAGTATGAAAAGACTGACACTAATAGCTTGAAGCACATCTCCTTAATCAACTTGTTGTAAATAGGTGTATCTTTAATAGCTTGGAGAAGTGTAATTTTGACACATAGGTTTTTCAATTCTCCCAGAAGTTCAGTCTCTTCTGGGGTAGGCTGGAGTGGTTGAGTTAATGTCTTAGGAAAGGTTGGTGGATTTACTTTAAAGACACTTTCCTTTATTTCTTCCTCAACCTCCCTAGGTGGAGGTAGAGGTTGGTTGTTTGGGAGTACTCTCCCAGATCCTAGGTTGATTTCCTAAATTTCCACAACATAATATGGATATGATGTTTCTCTACTGTATACCTACTACACCTATCTATTGTTCAGGTTCGGATTTGGTTGGGTAGGCATTTGGGGTTTTTTAGGTGGAGCAGAGTGTAAAAGATATGGTTGGGAAAGTGGTGAAGGAAATAAAGCTGGAACATTGTTTTATGGGGGCCTTCACGCTTATGGCGATGCATTCTAGTGAGGTTATCATAGAACATATGGTTGAAATGACTGGCTGGATGGCTAGGAATGATACTGAGGTGCAAAGGACCAAGGAAGAGGTGTAGACTAGGAAGGATGAGTAGGGGAGCCCCAAGGAGGTATGGATGTGGTCTGGTTGGGGTTTCAATATGCATGGGATGAGCCTTGCATGCCCTACTTGTATGGCCTAGGCCCATGAGGTTTCCTTTGGTTTATGTAACAGAGCTTCTTAGTGACCCCTTCAGATCCTTCGTATACAAATTTAAGTCCAAGTAAAGAGGGGCACTTGTCTGTGGAGTGGTTTTCTTCACAGACTGAGCAAATTTCAATAGGATTCAATGGACATTCATTCCTAGGGTGCCTCTTGGTGCATCTAGGATAGAAAATTGCCAAGACTCACTCAGCTTCTTCCTGCTTTCTCTTAATGTGAATAATGTCCATCTGTAGGTCAAGGGTATGTAGCATCTCACTTTTGAAATCCTCCAACATATTTTCAATTTCACTCTTGAAGGATGAATTGGAAGAGGATGGACTAACGAGAGGTTGACTACCCCTACTATCTATCCTGGTTGCCCTAGAATGGTTTCTAAAGACAGTCTTGATATCCTCATAAAGTAACTGGTAGATATCCCCTCCTGCTAAAAAGTATAGGGTATCCAAAATATCTTCCCTTACTCCTCTAAGTAGGACCAACTTCAGTGACTCAAGGTCAAGTGTGCACCTGGCCCTTTTGTAGCTAAGCTGGAATCTTTCTTCGTAATCCTCTAGGGATTCATCATTGCCTAAGGTCGTCCTAAAAATTTCCTCTTTAGTGTCCATAGACCTATAGTAGTATCAATACTTGTTTTTGAAGGCTTGCTACATCTAATCCAAATTTGTGATGCTATCTCTAGGGAAACCCACAAACCAATGCAAAGCTACATCCTTGAGAGTGGATGGAAATAGTTTCAACTTTTGCTCATCATTTGTATAGTGATATATTTGACATATGACAACAAACTCAAATAAGAAAGTGTCTGGGTCCTCTGTGGTTGGGCCATGGAAATGAGGAAGCGCAGAAGGGCTTATATTTTTCATCTTAGTATCCCCATTGGTTTCCTTGATGGGAAAGGCAACCTCAACTCTTTCTCTATTTCCTTTTTCATTTATATTTTCAGCCATAGGTTCAATAAGAATGGGTTCTTCTTCTTCTTCTTTCCCTATAGCTTCTTCAAATATGTCTGGTTGCTCACCTAACAGTTCCTCCAGTTCACAACCACCAAAGAAGAGGGAAGATTGGCTATTTGAAGCAGTGGGGGTATTTGGAAAAAATTTCCCTAAGCTATCCCTATTCCTATGAGGCATGAAAAAGAATTTTTTTTGTTTTGTTTTCTGTTTTTTCTCAAACTTTGAAAGTAATTGTAGAATTGAAATCACAGACTAAATGAAAAGTACTGACTAAATGAAAAATTAACTAATTAATTGAATTTTTTCTTGCAAAATGGAAAGGAAAGCAAAGAATGCAAAATGAAAAAGGAAGCAACTAAATTAATTTTACGAAAATGAAACTAATAGCATAATATTAGAAATAAGAAATAGAAGAAAGTAAGAAGTAATAACATATTATTCATACACCTCCCCGACAACGATGCCAAAATGTGATGAGCACTAGTATTGCAGCAAGAATGTTGCCACTCCTGGAGCTACCATATTTACTTTATCAACCTGGGGTTCTTACAAACTTGAAGGTGACAGTGATGTATATACAAGTAAAAGGGATGGTTCTGCCTTTTGTCACTGTTCAACTGGTGAGAGACCATTAGGGTTTTCATGCCAGACTTCTATGGATTCAAAAGAAGCTTGATAACTAATGAATGAAAGAGGATTCTACTTTATGAGAAAGCTTATGTATTGCAATAATGAGAGAGATTGAAACTCAATGCTAAAACAAACTATTTCCTAACTAACTACTAAGAAACTACGCTTTACAATAATGTCAAGCTAACATGTATGAAATGCTATTGTCCTAAGCATGGAAGTTCAAAACATCAAAAATTACTTCTATGCATGCAAAGGACTGAAATAAATCGGTTTTTTTCTTTTTATTATTTTTAAGGAAAATCAAGTGTAAATCCTAATCTCTTTTTGTGATGTGGCAGGTGGCTTAGTGATGCTAGTGGATGGTTGGGATGTTTAGGAGATGATTGAAGGTTTGGGAGACCCTTGGGTGACCTAGTGTGGCTTCCTAGAGGTTTTCCCTCAATTCAGCCTCAAAACAGGCCACTACAGGAAAACCTACAGGATGTACTAGAAACCTACATGATTCCCTGTATTTCTACAAGATACAACTAAGATCAAAATGATGGTTGCTAGAGGTGATGGAAGGCTTAGGGAAGGTGGTGGCTAGGTCGAATGGAGTGAGCAAATTCCTAGGATCACTTAGAAATCAAAACCAATGTTAGGAGATGGTTGGATTCACTCAACATGCTTGGAGGAATTTCTATGTAAAATGATGAGATTGGTGAAGATCTTGGTGAAAGCAAGGAATGATTATGGATGGATGAAGTTGGAATTTGGTTTCCTGCTATGATATCTCTTTATATTTCTGAAGCACCTACTCTGCATCAAACATTTATAATTGCCAAAAGTCATGTAAATAAGAACAATTCTAACAAGCTAGAAACGAAGAATTTAATGAACTAGTTGTCTACTTCATGCATGAGGAAAATTGCTGAATAAAATGGAATCATGGATGAGATTTGTTGGGTCCCTATAATACTAGTGATTACCCCATTACTATGGTAGTTGTACCCCTTATTAATATTGTTGTGCCCTTATTGCCCCCGTATTGTTATTACTGTGCCCCATAGAATACCTCTATTGTTATTTTTGTGGCTTTATATTATTATTGTTAGGTCGGCTGGGTTATATTGTGACTCCTTAGACTCCTATATATAGAAAGGAGGTTTTTTCATTTGTATCATCCAAGAATTGTTCATTTATGTAATGTCAAGGAGGTTTCCCCCTTGAAGAAGCTGAATTCTAGGGCATTGATCTATATTTTCTATCTTTTCTTGAGCTGGTTTCATAACATTTGGTATTAGAGCTTTGGATTCTAGGGTTTCGCTGCTCCAAATAGGTCATCGTGGAATTTTCACTATAAGTTTTGTTCTACGATGTTTCAAAAGTCAAAGAAAAAACCCATTTGAGAAGACATCACGCTGTAGCTCGGGTCCAAATTTCAGAGCGTTTCGCGCTATATTGGCGGAGATATGATCTGAGGATGTTGGTCTTTTTGCAGACTCTTGAATTACATTCCAAACATGTGACCTCGGGAAAATCGTCATAACTTTCTCTATGAGCATTGGATTGAAATTTCGTAAAAAGGTAAAAAAAGAGGATGGACTGTAGTTTCTTCTGGATATTTTTCAGAGCCAAAGGTCCAAATAGTGACACGTGGCACTTCATACAAGTTCGCTCTTCTGGAAAGGTCTATAATCAGGTCACTGTGGGAGATTTGGCATAACTCTTCATTGGAGAATCCAATTGGGGTAAGATTGGTGGCATGGAAAGAGAACACAGAGGGTACAAAGATCACAATTTTAGAACTAGATGTTCTGAAAGTACAGAGATACATCAGAGGCAATATCGAGCTCCTACAAGAAAAAAAAGGTGTGTAGATTCTTTTAAAATTTTTGGTTAAGATTGGTTGAAAATTTATTTTTTAAAAGGAATTCAAAGGGCTAGTAGAGCATTATTATCGGTAACTGATGCCCCGAGGAAAGAAAATGCAAACACCTAGTAAGGAACTTGAAAGCTCTAGCATGACTCATGAAGAAGAGGATGAAATGCTACATGATATATCAAAATTACAAGACCAAGTGAAAAAAATGTCATCCTCACAAAAGCTAATAGAAGCTAAGATAAATGGCATGGAATCTAAGATAAAGGGCGTGTAAGCTAAGATGGACGATTGGAAGACAGATTTGAAGACAGACATGGATGATTTGAAGAAAGATTTGAAGACAGACATGGACGAATTGAAGATAAATATGAATAAGTTGCTACAAGAAATGGTCACTAAGGGTGAAAGGGTAGTAAAGGAAACTCATGATGAAAATAAAAGAAATGTCAATCATGATTCCATAGACTCTAATGTGGGATCGAAGACCCATCATATTCCAAGAATTGATATGAGGAAGTTTGATGGCAAGGTCCCGCAACATGGATATTATAGATGGAGCAATTTTTCGATCTCAATAATGTGCAAAACACACAAAAGGTATGTATGGAAACTTTATATTTAGAACCAAATCAGTTTGTATGGTATCAATGGCTTTGCTCTCGTAAACAATTTATCACTCGGACAATTTTTACGGAAGAATTGATGGCACATTATGAGGATACAAAAAGCAACGCTTTTTTTAGCCAACTGATAAGTCTCAAACAAAAGGGTTCAATAATGGAGCACATTGAGGAGTTCCGAAAATTCAACATAAGGGTAAAAGATATTCCAGAGGAGCATAGGATTGATGTGTTCATAGGGTCTTTAAAGGATAATATCCAACATGATGTTCGCCTTTGGGAACCTGACTCATTAGAGAAGGCATTCAGGTTAGCAAGAAAAATTGAAAGCAAAATTATGGCAACCAGGAAGCATACCACTCACATCTATAAAGACGGAAGTGGTGTTGCTGCTAGTCTTCCACAACCTATAAGGTTGACACCATAACAATTGGAAGAAAAAAGAGCAAAAGGGCTTTGTTACAGTTGTGATAGCAAATACACTAAAGGTCATAAGTGTGCTAAGAAGAAATTATTCTACATAGATTGTGAAGAGGAAGAA
>APFE030487882.1:145546-186338 GCA_000404065.3 Pinus taeda
TTCAGAGTATATTATCAAGTGGAAGAACTTATCTACTAAAGATTCCACATGGGAGGATGAGAATTTTATACAGAAGCATCCAGAACTACTAAAGCGTTGAGGACAACACTTTTTTTGAAGGAGAGGGGCATGTTGGGTCCCCATAATACTAGTGATTACCCCATTACTATTGTAGTGTACCCCTTATTAATATTGTTGTGCCCCTATTGTGCCCATATTGTTATTACTGTGCCCCATAGAATCCCTCTATTGTTATTTTTGTGGCTTATATTATTATTTTTAGGTCGGCTGGGTTATATTGTGACTCCTTAGACTCCTATATATAGAAAGGAGGTTTTTTCATTTGAATCATCCAAGAATTGTTCATTTGTGTAATGTAAAGGAGGTCCCCCTCGAAGAGGCTGAATTCTAAGGCGTTGATCTATCTTTTCTATCTTTTCTTGAGCTGGTTTCATAACAGTGTGGCTGAAAACAGTGAGGTTGTACTTTCATCCTTCTGCTCGCAGTAGGTTTCCCACCAGTCCTTGACGTGGGGGGCGGCTTTGAGAAGAGCAAAAGTAATCTTTTCCCGACTGGAAAAATCGTGAACAGAAAAATACCCTTCTAGCAGATTTAACCATTTATCTATGGCGTCTGCCTCTATCTGACCCTCAAATATGGGAATGTCAAAGTTAACTTGTACTTAAAGGGTGTGGCACTTCTAGAATAGTTGCTGGAAGTAGATGTGTCGCCCCTGGGTAGCCGCTGAAAGATCTGGGAAAAGTTGTCCATCATCGTGTTCCTTTGTCGCTCGAGGGCCTCTTCGAGCAAGATTTTGGTAGGATCTCCTGCCCCCTCGTCTTTCTTTTCATCCGCCATGGCAGGCTATCAGAATTTCCAAGGCTGGTCTCGCAAAGGTTTGACTAGTTCAAGCCCTAACTCCTTATATCTCGACCTCCTTGGGGACATGCAAAGAAAGACAGAGAAAGAGTAGACCGCTCTGATACCACTGATCTGGATTTAAATAGGAACACAACAAATTACAAATATAGCCATACATATAGAGATGCAGCAGAAATAATACTTCATTTCATTACTGTAAAACACTGAAATATGCTTACAAACAAAAATGGAAATAAACTAGCTAGGTCGATGGTAGTTTATCTCTAAGAAGAGATGTGGTGGTTAGATGCCTCTAAAATGTGTTACAATGAGGCTTGAAGGCCTATTTATTGTTGAGAAACAATAGAAAAGCGTAAACATCCAAAAACCTAACCCTAGAAGGTGAAACGCCAAACTATGGACCTATTTAGGTAAATTAATACATCAACTTCATGGGGTCGTAACTTTGGCATATGATCTCTGTTTGACGCGCACAATATCTCGTTAGAAAGATCTATCCGAGAACTACAATTTTGAAAGAACAACATCAATCCATGGACCCATGTTGCTCCCAGTTTTCCCAAAAAACATCGTTTAGGGCCTCAAAACGGCTCTGGAAGTTCAGGACCCGAAAAACTGCTAAAAATAGTAAATTGTGCTACAACTAAGGAAATTGAAAAGCTGAAATAAACAATGGTGGGGGTCCAAGTGGACTTGGCAAGTGACCACCAATATCCACCTGGATCATATATCGCATAAGAAATTATTCATGTATTCAGCATAAAATTTAGACCATCACCATACAAAAGTGCAATAATGTTAACCAAGATTCAAACTTTCATACATAAACAACTTGAAGAGAAGTTATTGCTTAATACATAAGTAAAATAGAATTACGAGATAAAAGTGTCATTTGTGATAAGTCTTGCTCATGTGTTTCAGCAATATTGATCTACTTCCAATCGATCCAACACCATCTAAAAGAACAAAAGTGCAATTTTAGTAGACTATGCCAGATTAGACGAAAATAATTCATGTTCCATTCATTTCACCAGAACTTCCTCAAAGGGACAAAAGTGCATGTTTTGAAGATTGTTTCTGATAAAATTTCTGGACCCCTCTCTAAATGCATGAGAGTTTAAATACTAAAATATAAAACTAAAAATAGATTATTACAAAAATAGTTGAGGAGGTTTAAACGACCTTCCTCAAATTATGCAAAATAAAACAAAAATAGAAATGAACATGCTAACTAACTCCTTTACGTTTGATCTTTGAGATCGTAGATGTCAATCATCAGCTTAAGTTGTGATGTTTGGTCGATTTCAGATTTCAACTGCCCAGTGAACACTATGTCGGTCAGTGCTGGCACCATTTTATCCGTGGAAGTGGTTAGGCATCGCAGGTTCATCCACTAGCTGTGAGGTTTCACTAAATGTCGCCAGTATGCTTCCCAATTTAACCTAGTCGTTTGCCTAATTGCTTCTCTTTTTTCCTCTGTTGCCTGCTTCCACTGTTGTTCGAGTTGTTTGACATTTGGAAGAAAACCTGGAATGGACTCTGCCACCAGGTTGGCGCTATGTAAATTTTCATTGATGTTCTCGATAACACTGTTTATTGTTGTTGTTGCGTTTGTTGTTGCCTTTTATGCCTGTCTAAGCTGAGAATCCCAGTCTGCAAATAAAATTTCCTAGTGTGATTCCTCCAGTTTAGGCAAGTCGGCCTTTCTCCCATCTTCTGAATTCTGCCAGGTAATGAAGTCAGAAACTCTTTTCAAGGTTTCATCGTATTCGAGTCTCATCTCAATGACTTGGCTTGTCAATTTTTCACTTGTCTCGCAATATGAATTCCATTGCGAGATCTTTTGGCATAATAGTCATTTTGGTGCATCAGCTGGGAGTTAAGGCCAAACACTTCAGTAATAAACTGATCAATTTTTGGATCATCTTTATGCATATCAGTTATTCTTGTATCTGCACTTCCTTTTCTGTTAAGCTGGCTTGATGTTTTATTTGCATATGCTCGAATTCTTGTTGTAGCTTAGCTAACTACGATTCTGCTTGCTGGTTAGATTTTTCTTGTTGCAATTGTTGTTCTAACAACAAAATTTTATTTTCCCTTTCCTTGAGCAACATTTGCGCCTCTGTTGCTTTATCGGTAGTTGATGTAGCATAGGCTCTTGCAAACTATGACAGTCTAGTAAGGTTCTCGAATGGGTCGATGGGTGAGTCTTTCCAGACAATATCCATCAGTTCATTATCGGGAGTATTAGTAGCTATAGCATCCAACTTCCTCTTCTTCCTTTGTCTTTTAACAACGACTTTGTGGGCAAGGCTATAGAATACATCTAAAGGAGGAATCTCTTCAATACTCAAAACATTTTCAGAGGTAGGAGTGACAGGAATATGCTCTACCTCTTGAATATTTACAGTTTTCTCTACTGCAATTTCTGGAATTGTTCTCTGTTGTGGAGTCTGTGGCTCTGGCATTTGTTCCTCTGTATGGATCTTTCTATTAAAGTGCTCCCATTCTTCGTCTAAATCAATCACCAGGGGTTTTGTTGGCTGGGTGGAGGTGGAATGAATTTCAACCTATTTTTTAGCTGAAGTTTGCTCAGCTATCTTTTCTGTAGATTGCACTGTATCTTTTTCTGACTCCTTACTTTTGCTTCTCCCATTTTGTGATTATTGTTCTAAGTGCTCTAACTCCCTAATAGACTTTTATTGGGATTCTGCTTCAGAATCAACTTTAGAATTTTCTTTAGAACTCCCTTCCAGACTTACGTTGGGTGTTGGCTCCCTTATTGGTTCAATCCGCAATTGGTCCAATGGGACCTTTAATAGTCTCCTTGCTCTGTATTCATGAAAGGCCTCAAGATCTCTTGGGTCAGAAAGTAGTGATGACATGTGCTTCATATCTGTGAATGTTTCTTTCTGTAAAAAGATGTCATCAAATGCATCTTTCTCATGACTAAATACCTTCACTTTTACCATGGTAGTAAAATTTTTGGCAATGCCAAATGGGTCATATTGCCTTCCTGGGAATTTAGGTATTTGTAGAGATAACATGATCTCTACTTCTTTAAATGCATGCCCCACATCGTGTAGTGCAAATGCTCCACACTGCAAAGGGAATGTAGGCCAAATGGCCTTTTTTGCTTCCTTTAATCCTTTGCTCATCCCACCCTCACTAGTTGTTTGATAGGCTATCTCTCTGACCATCAATTTGTCCGGAACATAGTATGGGCGGACATGCGGCAAGGTAATGCTGCCAAATTCCCTTATATATGTGAATGTTTCCTCTCCAAAACATCTGGCCACTGGGAGGATATCTACCTCGGCTTCCTTGGAAAACCTAGGAGCATATCGGTTATAAATCTGTTTATGGATAGGTAGCATAACTCCATGACAAATTTTGTAAAAATGTGGGTGAAACTGAGATTCCCACATGTCTTTATGGTATATATGAATGGGAAGTGGATCTTTGAGAGTCCACTTCCATCCCATGACAGGAAATTTTGAACCAAAATAGATTGCATCCATCACATATACACTCATAAAAAATGGAGGGTAAACCCTTGAAGGGACACTTCTTTTCCTCCTATACTCCATTATCGTTCTTGCTAAATTATTAGACAAAATTTGGGCCCAATTCATTATAGTTGTGTTTATGGCTGCATCTATTAATGGTAGCCATTCTAGGGGGCTTGCCAAATATCCTACATAGCATGGCCGCTGCAAAACTATGAAGGGGGAAATAGATGCAGTAGAGTACATATTGTTTTTGTCCTTTTTCATTTTGCCCTCATTATTTGACCAGGTCCGGATGTAATCTGTTGGGTCCTTGTTCTCTTTGGCAAACTTCTCAACAAATTGTTTGTTGTAGATGACTTGTGGCTCTAGTAGGTGGTAGATAAACCGTAGGTTGTCTGACAAAAAAGATCCCATAACCTCTTGGCTTCTGGTCCTAAATTCTTTGTCTGAGATATCAGCCTCATCAATTATCCCATTTAACCATTATCTAAATAAGGGATTATCTTTGGGCGTGCAGCTATGCGATGCAAAAACGAGCATGTCGTCTCAAAAATGGAGGCATCTGAGGAATCACAACCGTCAACTGTGATCTTTGTTTCCAGAAGTCTTGGTTCCTCTTCTTCTAATATATTATACATGGTTTCCCACGTAGAGGTTCCTCCATCTCTGCTGCATGTAGTATCCGAAAATAGAGGAGTCATTTATGATTTCTCAGAGGCGACTGCCTTGCCATTCTTCACCATCACTCCCAAAGATTTGTTCTGTGGATTGTTCCTAAAAGTGGAGAAAAACAGCAGTTATCGAATATACAGAGATAATAATGAACGTGAAATGGAATAATATAGACAACTTGTAAAGGTGATAAAAAGGAGTTTTATTTTAATGCAAGTAAGAAGATATCATATCACATTGAATCGATTTTCACACATAAATGCCATTAACTTTCACTAAATGCCCACTAATGTTTCGTTATCTCTTAGCTTTAATGCTCATAAATTTATAAATTGTAAGTCGGGAAAAAAGCTTCTAGGATGGCAAGCCTTTGAATTGCGATAATGTCGATTTTGCGATTTGCGAAAGATTGCATTATCGCATTATGCCTTTTTGTTTTTTCTTATTCTCTTATGTTTCTGCGAGATGCGAGATGCAAGCCGCTCATTATTATTTCTAAGACAGCTCATTTGTTAGGTTTTCTATGTAAAGACCTTTGTACTAAGCGACAAACCTAAACAGTGGTTTGTAATGTATCTTGGGAGCGGGTCCGAATCTTGATCATATTTTGCAATTTCGACCGATGGTAAGTTTGTGGTGCTCTTTTAAATGCTCAAAATGTGAAGCGGTAAGGGAAATGATGCGATCGCAATTTCACATTTCGCTTGATTTTGAGGTACTTATTAAGGCGTGCCTTCTATGAATAGCGATATGCAATGCGAGATTTAGTTTTGATGAGAAATACCTAAGGACCTAGTTTATATAAGAAACTTAGTTGTTTCAAAGCGTTTTAGCACGAAGTCCTTCTTTGATTGCTTTTCGCTAGACTTGGTGGGTTAGGAAGGCTTTCAATTATGCTTAACCGTGTGATATGCGGGAAAGGCAAGCATTTACTAGTTCTTTTAAAAAGGGGTTTGACTAATATCTTGTTTTATTCCAAAATTAAATAAGAAAAATGCCTAAATGCTAGGTTTATTTTTGGAAGGATTTTTTTAAAGGGTTCCCATCCCCATTTATTAATGTAATATCGACTACTACTATTAACAAATCGGGGGTTGTTGAATAGCACAACAGGAAGTTGTTTACATGAGCCATTAGGCATATCATACGAGTAGCCTTTTCTGCCAGCCAAATACAATGGAAGCTATTGAGCCATCCAATTTGCATAAATCACTGAAAATAATTATGAAACTGATGAAGAAGTCAATATAGGAATAAAAGAAAATATAGTATTGCCAACTACAAAACCCCACTGTGTAGATATGATTCGTGAATATCAAAACCATTGTTCAGGATTATTGATAATCAACAAGAAAAATGCAGTGTTGCAGTACTCGCGATAAAATCACAGTTTTTAAATCCAATGATAATATTGCCCGATAAATACAAACTTTTTTTTCGACGATTTTTCAAAATATATATATATATATTATGAGGGGGAGGAGGTGACACAACCTACTCAAGCTACCCTTGTCACCAGTAAAGGACGTGGTCTACCTCCTGTAGCTCCTAGTTCTTCAGCTTCTCGAACACAGCAGAGTCCACTACCAACTCCACCGACATTTACATCTATAGGGGCAGAGGAAATCATTAGTATTATACTTTAGTTATTTGGTTCATTTCATTGTATATGACATTATGACTCATGATATGAGATACAATATTATACTTTTTGTTGATATTTTGAAGTTGACTTGGGACTCAGGAGTCAGGACTTACTATTCAGGACATGATTCACTGTTATGTGTGATGTAACACTAGAAATGATATTACACATCTTATATATTAGTTTTTTTATCATATTTATGTGTCAATGTATTTATTTTATGTTGTAGATGCTTTAGATATTAAAAAATTTGAAAAAAGATGAATATTTTTGTATTTTACGATTTTTTCCCGATTTTTACTGATTTGTTCCCGATTTTTACGATTTTTTCCCCTCGCCAATAATATCTCGATAATGATTACTGCAACATTGGAAAAATGGATCAGGGTTAAACTAGGATTATCTCCTTAGTGATCTCAGTGGACTTCCTAGATGAGCAATCTACAAGAATACAAACCATCCACCTAGTGTGGTGTAACCCCCTAGCTATGTTGATTTGGGGTAGCATCGGACGTGCTCTAGCCACGAAAATTGGTGGAGAGGCTAAGGCACATGAGATCTCCAATACTCAGAAAGGGTTTGGGCAAATTCTAAACAGTTTGGGAGATATTAAAATAATTAATATTTTTAATGGAGTCCCTAAGTCCAAACTTAGGAAATTAAAATATGAATTAAAATAAAATTGTGTTAGAATGGTCCAAAAGTCATGGATCAAGCCAGATATAATCTTAGTCGTTGGTTAAGAACTTAATCTCGGTTGTTGATTTCTCAACGAGAAAATTATAAGAGGAGGCTTGAGGGTCACTTGGAGAACACACCAAGAGATCAAGATTTCGACTTTCTGGGGCTGGGTTTGCTGAGAAAGTTGAGAGAGTGATCAGAGTTGCAGCGGAGGGGTAGTGAATACAGAAGCAGAGAGGCAGAGATAGCACTGAGAAGACAAGCGCAGTAGCCAGAGAGAGGGACGCAAAAGTAGCCAAGGGTTCATGTAGAACCAACCACGGCTCACGCAGAGCCAGCCAGGAGCTATGCAATGCCGCAAAGGGCCAGCGTGGGTGACACAAAGAGCCAGAGGGCTAACGCAGTGCCTCCAGAGGCTGACGCAGGCCAAGCCAGAGTGACGTTGGGCTAGCGCTAGGCCAGAGAGAGGCTGATGCAATCCCTAGAGGCTGACATTGGGGTTTCGTGGGGCAGATTGGAGTTGTGACGCTGTCGAAGTGTTTATCCGAGGTTTCAACTGGAATATCTGCTTCCGAGTAGAGAAGTACTACTGTCGAAATTTTTCTCTATTGGGTGAGCTGGATTTGGCACCCAGATTGTATTCTGAAACTACTTAATAAATCAAACCCTCAAATAGCTGCATCAGTTTTCCCACATTAGGTTTTTCTGGGGACATTAGTCCAAAAAAAACGGTGTCACTTGTGTGCTTGTTTTGTTTCCCTTAGTTGATGATCTATAATGTGTTGAGCATGTACTTGTATTTATTTCCAGTATTTACATGGTAAATAACTTGTTAATTAATAGAACAAGTAGGTAGGAATAAATCAGTGAAGTACATGAAGGGTTTCTAATGTGTCAAACTTAGAAATTCCAACATGGTATCAAAGCGTAGTTGCAAATCATAGAAGAACTAAGGACATCAGCTGAACAAGGCAACAGCAGCAGAAAAACAGTTATCCCGAGTGACAGAAGTTGTTCCTAGCAGAGTAGCAGCAAGGAAGGGGTGACGCAATCCCTGCATCATCAAGACTGAGCCAGGAAGAGGCAGTGCAGAGGCTGAGGGAGGTAAAGACAGGTTCACGCAGAGCCACACAAAGGCCAGGAGGGCTGACACTGTTGGCTGAGGAAGTTGATTTGCCAATGCCGAGATTGCGTAGAACCTATGAGCTCTAACCTTTAGTTTGTTGGGGTTTAGGAGGTTGTGGGTAAGTTGCAGAGTGGATCTAGTGGGGTACTATAGTCAGAACAGTACCTAACAGGGCAAGACCAAGGTAGAGGGAGTCGCTGCCGAGGCAGATTTCTAGCCAAGGAATATGGATCAGTGTTGTAGTTGCATAGACGATTAGAGAGGGGCAACTTGACGGTTGGCAAAAAGATTTCCAGGAAGGAAATCAAGACTCAGAGGGAGTCCAAAAGAGAACTTCCAAATGGGAAGTAGAGAGACTCGGAGGAGTTGATCCGACAACTTCCATACGGGAAGTAGAGAGACTTAGCAGGAGTCGAACTGAGAACTTCCAGATAGGAAGTAGAGAGACTCAGCAGGAGTCGAACAGAGAACTTCCAGATGGGAAAGTAGACTCAGCAAGAGTCGAACAAAGAACTTCCAGACGGAAAGTAGACTCAACAGGAGTCGAATAGAGAACTTCTAGGCGGGAAGTAGAGAACTCAAAGGAGTCAACAAGAAGAGAAGAGAAATGGCCATGAATGGGTTGAGGGATCAGGACAGGCAAGATCATGTCTGTTCTATATGCCATGGGTGTTCATGTTCCACTTCAAAAGAAGTGGGGAGATATCGAGTTGTAGTCAAACGAACTACAAGCGATGAGGGGCAGGATTCTTGAGGTACCCAACCTCTTGGATTAGACCTTGCTATGGGAGCCCCGAAGAGGAGTAGCAGTATTGGCGATGTCAGTAGAGATGGATGCGGATGGAGCGAAAGAGTGAGCTACAGTGCAGGATTCCCAAGACAGTGCAAGGCTAGCAGGTTGCAACAGTGCGAGAGGCACGGGAGTGTTGCACCAGTGCAGGATGGCACAGAGAGGTGTGCAACGGTGCGAGATGCATGAAGTTGTTGCAGCAGCACAGAGGTCAGAGAGGGAACACTTGTCAGTAACAGAGGGAGCTTCAGCATTAGGAGTGTTTCTAGCCTGACGAAGATGTCAGAGTTGGGAGATCAGTTATTTACTTCTCAGTAACTGAGTTGCAGTGCAGCAGTTAGCAATGGTAGTGCTATGGGCAGCACGACGCAGCATGATGACAAGGGTTGCAGTGCAGATGCAGCAGTGGCAGTGGCAAGGCCATGGGCAGCAGCACAGATGCAGAGGGAGTCGCAATACGGATGCAACAGCGGTAGTGGCAGGGCCATGGGTAGCAGTGCAGAGGACGTTGGGCAGTAGGCCTAGCATCAGCACAGGGACCGATGTCGGATGATCAGAGTGATGCTTAGTGACGAGTATTACTAGAGCACAGTCCTCGCTAAGAGGGAGTGTTGATTTGCGGTAGCAGCGGATGTGCTCTAGCCACGAAAATTGGTGGAGAGGCTAAGGCACATGGGATCTCCAATACCCAGAAAGGGTTTGGGCAGATTATAAACAGTTTGGGAGATATTAAAATAATTAATATTTTTAATGGAGTCCCTAACTCTAAACTTAAAGGAAATTAAAATATTAATGTGAATTAATATCAAACTGTGTTAGAATGGTCCAAAAGTCATGGATCAAGCCAGATCTAATCTTAACCGTTGATTAGAGACTTAATCTCGATCGTTGATTTGTCAACAAGAAAAGTATAAGAGGAGGCTTGAGGGTCACTTGGAGAACACACCAAGAGATCAAGATTTCGACTTTCTGGGGTTGGGTTTGCTAAGAAAGTTGAGAGAGTGATCAGAGTTGCAGCTGAGGGGCAATGAATACAGAAGCAGAGAGGCAGAGATAGCATCGAGAAGATCAATGCAATAACCGGAGAGAGGGACGCAAAAGCAGCCAAGGGTTCACGCAGAGGCAGCCAGGAGCTGCGCAGTGCCGCAGAGGCCAGTATGGGTGCTGCAGAGGACCAGAGGATTGACGCAGTGCCTCCAGATGCTGACGCAGGCCAAGCCAGAGTGACGTTGGGCTAACGCTGGGCCAGAAAGAGGCTGACGCAATCCCTAGAGGCTAACGTTGGGGTTTCGTGGGGCAGATTGGAGCTGTGGAGCTGTCGGAGTGTTTATCAGAGGTTTCAACTGGAATATTTGCTTCCGAGTTGAGAGGTACTACTACCGAGATTTTTTTTTGTTGGGTGAGCCGATTTGACACCCAGATTGTATTCTGAAACTACTTAATAAATCAAACCCTCAGATAGTTGCACCTTTTTTCCCACATTGGGTTATTCCGGGGACATTAGTCCAAAAACAACGGTGTCACTTGTGTGCTTGTTTTGTTTCCTTCAGTTGATGATCTGTAATGTGTTGAGCATGTACTTGTATTTATTTCCAGTATTTACATGGTAAATAACTTGTTAATTAACAGAACAAATAGGTAGGAATAAATCAGTAAAGTACATGAAGGGTTTATAATGTGTCAGACTTAGAAATTCCAACAAGCTACAGATCTTAGAAAGCTAGACCCCGCACCCCAGCAATGGCACCAAAAAAATTAGCACTCAAAATTGTCCTTATGATATGCCAAAAGATAAAGAAGGGAATTTAGACTGTAACAAGAAGAAGCCAGCCCACACTGGCATTTCAGTTTGTTTCTTCTCACTTCAAGTCTCAAGATGGTGCTTTTCTAGCCTCATAGTGTATCCCTAGAAAAACTTGGATTTAAGTAAAAAGTGACTAGTGTCATAGTCTATTAGGTGAATAGGGGAAAGGATAGATGACAAAGATCAGACATGTCAATCATTAGATCAATGCTTTGCAGAAGAATCCTATCATCAAGGTAAAAGTTCTACTCACAAATCTTGTCCAACCACTACAATCAAACCAAGAATTCATAGGACTAAGAGAAGATTCATCATGTGAAATAGATTAGCTTTACTAGTGGAAGGATTGTGGCATGAACAAGACAAATTATGTGAAACCTTTCTTTTATTAATGAAAAGGATGTCACAATGAACAAAAAAGAAACAAGAAGCATGACAGATTAGCTCACACTCATATTAAGGTTCAGACAGCAAAAAGAGACATCTATACATCATTAGTAACAGTGAAGATATGTTCACGAGTTAATCCATCCTTAGAACAGCCCTTACGACTCATATAAAATTAGTCTCTTATGCTATTCCAATTTTTCCATGGTGACTATAAAATGAGAGGGAAGAAGAACAGAAAAAAGACTTGAGAAAAATAGAACCCCATTTTCACTCACCTCTCCTTCTCTTATAGAATGAGAATGCGAGAGTACAATGGAAGTCTTTGAGAGTGGAAGAAGATAAGAATGGTATCTGAGATGAATATGCCCTCCTTAGCAATATCTAACTCCCAGGTGAATGCACACTCCATGATAGGTGTAAAATGGATGTATAACTGCCTTCAACAAAAGCACCTTCACCTGATTTAATGGTAGGTGTCACAGGCTCACTTAATAAGTCCTGATTGCGTGCCAAGAAAAGGATGAAATTGGTGGCATGAAATCATCCTTGTGTTATTTCCATGGATAGGTATATGAGCCACCCTCGTTTGTGTGTGCAACAGTGCATTTAATGAGCACTCTTGTAATTGTAGTTTTTAAACTCCGGAATAGCCATAAATAGACCAAGGTGAGTGCACGCACTTGCTGACATAATAAATGCACTTGACAATCCCAGAATTAGCCTCAAATAAGCATGCCCTCTTGGTTAGAATAGTCATAATGCTGGCTGAGTACACCATCATTTCTGTTGTAGAGGCTGGCCATATCTCCCAAAGTAACCCCCATTTTTGTTGTAAAGGTTGGCCATACCTCCCAAGGTAACCAGACTAGCACCGAGGTGTCTTATTGCCTTTCATATTCAAGAATCAAACTGGAGACCACTTCAGAGTAGTGTCCTCAAGAAGTACTTCATCAGACCTGTTACCCGCAGATTTTCACTAAGACAGTTGGTACTGCACATCACTTGCTTGAAATCTTCTCTCCCTTGGGACAGGGATACCCTATGAAATTTTTGTAAAGGAGCAGCTCTTATTGACTGGTATATATAACTGTAGTTAGAAATTGCAATCCTGAGGTACCCCATGTAGCAAGCTGTTACAATCTAAAGTCTGCAGCAGACGCCTAATGCATCTTGGTCTAACTGTACATGAGCTACAGCAGCTGCAAATATAAAAGACACAGAAGTGGAGGGTGGAAGTTGTTCATAGGACTCATTGACTGTGGGTCAAATCTGAAGAAACAGAGGCCTGGGCGAGTAAATCAGTGATGGAAAGTTGTGGAAAAGCAACAATCAGGATGCAGTAAATATTGCAGATCTCGGACCTGTTACTGGAGCAGATTTTGAATTTAGAGTTCAAGTCTACAGGGTATGGAAAATGCTGACAGACAAACTTCCACTGTGCTATAGTACAGAATCCTGTAGAAGATGCATTCTGATCTTGAAGAATATCATCCACAGCAGACCAAACTCAGAGAATTTCAGAACAGCACTCAAATTGGAGGACAAGATATAACATTGCTATAAAACGGTATATATATATATAGGCATTTGAGCCTTGAGCGCTGGAATGAATTTAGATAGGGCCAACCCATCAATATTGACTTAAATTTGAAAATTTTGAAGGGCCGACTTGTAATTGTATGCTTGAACAGGGGTTTGTCCCATGGTTTGGAGGCTCTACTCCCCCCTTTAATGAGGCACTTTAGTGTCCATTTGTCCACACGTAAGGTTGGGGTTTTATGGAGGATTTGAAGGTCAAAGCCTTTTGCTTATATGGAGTTGATATTGTTGGGCTTTGAAGCCCAATGTAAAGGCCTTTGGATGACCAATATGGCATTTTAAAAATCAGTTTTGAAAGATCTATGTGGTTATTAGAAGATACTTGGAGCTAAAGGATGCACCATTGCTTGGGGATCAGCATCGTTTATTGGTGGCAATTGCACCCACTTTGGAGAGCACTTTTGAAATGATACTAACTGATTTTTGTGGAGTGTCCACTTCTAGGGGACTGAGTATGGAAGTTGGGAACCCTTGTACCCACGTTGGAAACCATTTGGGGCTGTGTGCACCAAAATTAGAGGCTTTTGGGCAGCAGATTGGGAGACTTTTGGAGCATATCATGCACTTGAAGGGCCTTTAGAGGCTGGATGCTACACCAGTGCCCTCTTTTTATTGTGAGCGTTATCCCTTTTTGCTACAGTTGTTGCATTAGGGTTTGTCATGTACCATATCAAAAATTGTAACATCTCTCATTAACTCTATTTTCTTCATATGCAAAATTTATCATCAAGTATCCATCAAGGAAACTAGATTGCATTCCTTGACCTCAAGTCTCCTACTTTGGGAAAGTCGCTAAGGTTAGATTGACTAGTTGTCTCTCTCTCTCTTTCCCACTCCATCCAAGGTATTTAGCCATTGACTTGCTCCTTGTCTGACTTCATATGCCTAGAAATTATTTAAAATTTTAATGAGCCAAGGCACTGGTCCTCACCAATGCATTATTGCCAGGAATCTAGTGTGGCCTAGCAATAGGGTGGTATATTTTGAGGTTAACATTTTTAGCACCATTGCTAGGGAGGAGTTGAGTCCTCCTCCTTGTAATCCAAAGTCTAAGCTTCAGTTTATTTGAATGAACTCATCCCAAAGTCAATGATAAATCTGCTCATCTGGCGACTCCATGGGAACAACGAAGTCCCTGTTCTTTGAATATTTTGAAGACTTTGTGCTTGTGAGGTGAGACAAGCACCATTTGAAGGCATTTGACATCTCACCTTGGCAGCTCCATTGTGGAAAGGTATGAAATTGCAAATTTCAATTTTTGATGTTTTGTAAGGATAAAAAGATGGCTCCATGGGATTTGCATGTATTGTACCTAGTATTGGATGTTAAAGACACCTCAGGATATCCAAATAAGCCTCATCCGATTTTGTACAAGAAGATTCCAAAATTTGGTGGGGCCTCTTGGCAGTTGTCCCGCATGTCTTGGCATTTATGAAGTACATCTCAGGCTGTCAAGAAAAGCATGAAGATGCCCTGATGAGATTATTCATTCTCTATTTAGAGCATGAGCATAGTGACTGGATCAAGCACTTGTGCAGTCCGAAGACTGTCCCTTCTCTTGGCGCCTTGACTGTAAGCTTCCTCAAATTATGTGGCCCAAGATCACAAAGATTTGAAAGCATTTATCAAGACCTGTTGGCAGCCTTGCAGCTGGATGGCCTTCTCAGTCTCATTGAAGGCAATATTGGCATGGGTATATATCTGAAGAGGAAAAAGGCCTTATTGACCTAGTTGAGCAAGTTATGATAGAAAAACCCTGTGTATTTCCAGCCCCACCAGATATGATGGTGCAGTTAGTTGGATATGTGCCCAGAAATAAAAAAGGACAGCAATGTTGACCACGTAGATGAAGCCACCAACGAAGAAGATGACATGGACTTGAGAGAAGGGGAATCTGAAATTTTTATACAGCCCAGTCTGAGGTCATAAGGAGATGATGACATTAATGAAAAGGATAAAGAAGCCACCCATGAAGGTGAGCTATCAGTTGTTCAAGAGGAGGTTTGCTCGAAAATCCAAAGAAGCCAACACAACTATCAATGTGGCAACTGATATTAACAAAGAGATCAGCAGCAATCATGAGGTATGCTTGGCACCGAATGTGTGCTCAGAAACAAAAACAGAGACATCCCCTTTTCTTTTAGCTGATATCCAGGATGACCATTGTGATGAAGATAGCAACCTTGGGATGTATCTCAATCTGGAGTCATTATTTGGAAAAGGTGTCAAATCGAATGCAGTATGTCTTTATGGGAACCAAAATTCGATAATGAACCTCTGTGTGATGAATATGGAAATGAATAAGCACTAAATGAAAATATGAAGCAATCCAGTGGCAGCAATAATAGAGACCTTGTAAAAAAAATGACAGCACTATTATTCCTGTCAAAGAGTATACTCTTCAAAAAGAAAACTTGTATACTGCTCCAGTTTGCACCAGCACGAAACTCAATGAAGAAGAGCCAGATTTTGACCCATGTAATTTGCATGAGTTCATCTCATCCCACACAAGAGGCCAACCTTTCTTTGTATGCTGATGCTCCAATGAGGACACTGATTATGGTATGGATAACTCATACGGGATGCATCTTGATAACAGGCTACAGCTATAGCCACGTTTATGATAATAAAGGAAGCAATACAAATACGAATTGTTATGAAGAAGATCCAGAGTCTTCTCTAGACATAATAAAGGGAAAGTATTCTATTGTGTTTAAAAAATTATTTCCTAGCTGTTTGGGAAGGGCAGAGGAGTATGATAGTGTTCTAGATGCAATGCAAATAGATGAAGACCGATATGGTGCTGGTAAATGGGCTTCTTCTACTCTCATTTTCAGTTCCAACCTTGATGAGGCTCCTATTTTATCCCATTATTCGGTAAGACAAGACATGTCTCATCCTGGAACCATATATCCTTCATCTTGTACAGAGCTCCAAGGAACCAATGACATGGCATCAACTGGTGGATATGGTTGTTGAACATTGTAGCAGGCGAAGATCTTCTGGCTTGTGCCTTAGCCAGAAAGACCACAAGTTTAGCATGGTTTGAAATCTTGAGATAGACTTCAGTTCATGCATAGTGTTGGAGGATCAGTTACGTGGAGCCTTCTTCAGTATGGCTACAAGATCGAGTGGCAGTTACGAGTTCAGTTTAGGACAGGTTGGGAATTAAGTTATTGATTGAAGGAAGGATGAGTTATAACTCCAGTGATCATTGGAGAGAGAACCAGTTCGACTCAGTTAACTTGTCAATCACAACTCAAGTTCTAAATTTGTACTTGCCTAATTTTGCGTGGATCGAAGCTATAAAAGAAGGACGAAGGCGCAAGGATTATTCATTGTTGTTTGCACAAGTTTTTGTGACATCTCTTTTGCCTGTGGTGTGTGTATCCTTGAGGAACAAGTGCACGAATAGGGAAAATTTGCGCTAGCAAATAGGAGGCAATCTGCGCTAGGAAATAGGGCCTATTGTGCGCTAGGATTTAGGAGGAAGTGTGCAAGGAAATAGGACCAGGCAGTGCTCAAGAAAGTAGGAGCTGGGTCAGAGGATTTGCAGGGTGAATTAGGGTAGTTAAGTAGGAGAACAAGGGTGTTCTCAAGAAGACAGATTGCCTTGTAAGTTGTAATAAATCAGATTGCTCAAGATCAATAAAATACCACATCAAGGGGACAGGTTTTACCTTGTTGGGTTTCATGAGAAAAATAAGTTTATTAATTTGTGCGATGTGTTTTTATCTCTTTGTTTTATTCCGCTGCTTATAAGTTGTTAAGAAATTTTGTATCTTGGTGAAAGTAAACTAATTTCAATTTTCAATTATTCATCCAAGTAGTTGCAAAATTCATGGAAAATTTACAATGGTAGTTTTGGAAGACTTCAAAGTGAAAGGACACAGTGTCTTACAGGTTCCAAAGGAAATCCAAATAAAGACTTTGAAACTCAATCATATGATTTTGTTTCTTCTGCCGGATAGATATATAATAGTCCAAATCCATATACAAAATACAACGAAACTCCAGAATTAGAAGAAATGAACTCTAAAGAAGTTGTTGATAGTCGTAAGTTGGAGTGTAGACAGTTCCCAATTCCTAATATGGATGATATAAAGGGAACATGTCTTTGGCCTATTGGGCATGAAAGTGGCAAATATAAAGACATTCTTGTTCCTATAAAGACTAGTGGTACCTTTTCTAGTACAATTTGGAACCCAGAGGTTGAATGGGGCAGGATGGTTGTTATGTAAAAAATTAATAATTTTGTAATTATAGATTAATTAGGCGAAAGGGCACAATCAAAAGATCATACCTTTTCACCAAGAGGCACCCAAGGCGATATATAAGCCAAGGGCCCTTCTATGTAACAATCAGCATTCAAGTATTAATAAATATTTATATATCTCCTGTCAATTATTGAGCTTGTACGCTCAATTTGGTATCAGAGCCTCTCGATCCTCCGATGAATCGTTGTGCAACTCATAAAACGTTCCAATTTCAATTCATTACTGCCATTCCCTCTTTTGTCATCCTTCGTTCCATCCATTGTTGTGTCGTCTAGCCACTACTCCCTTCTTTTTCTCTAGCTCGATCACTGTCGCACCATACCCCAACCTTCGCTGTCACAATTCCGCCTCTGCCTCTATTCCAACGTTGATCCATCGATTGCGGCATCCATTCGATCTCCCCGATTCATCTAACCATGCTCCATGTACCTGTGCTTCCTCTGCCGCTCCCTGTACTCGTGCTCCCTCTACTGCTTCCCATTTCCGACAAATCTTCTGAAATTCGCGTCCCAATCCCTTGTCCTTTCTTCCATTGTCAACCTGTGGCAGTCCACCATGGTGTTGTGCCGCATTCCCCAAATAATTCATTAATTTAATTATTACAAAACAAAAATATTAATATATATTATATATATTTATTTAATTCAAAAAAAAATATTATTTAATTCATAAATTATTAAAAATAAAAAATTTAACGAAGAAGGTTAAGTTGGATAAAATTTAAATATATGCCCCCACATACCCAATCAATGACGATGGTTGATTTTAATAAAAAATTGGTAGATCTTGATAATAAGGTTACTGGACATTCTAATGAAATCAAGGAGCTTTAGGACACAACGAAGAGAATAGAGAATTAGCTCGAGCAAAATCATAACGAATTTAAAAAGGATCATGCAATCCTTTCAAATAAGGTGGATAGAAATCATAATGCAGCATTAATAGCTCATAATCAAGCAATGGTGATGTTGAACTCTATTTGTGAAAACTTGAAAATTACACGTGATCAACTACACCAGAATAATGAAGCTACTCAACACCAAGATCCTTTGGATACATCAAACTCATCAGGTTCACATCAACCCCCTGAGTCTCCAAAAGCATTTTCCATGTCCAATCAACAAAATAGTAATGCGAATTTTTAAAATATGCAGCTCTAGAATCAATACCCAAATATGCAGCTTTCGAATCAATACCCCTTCTTCACCCCAACAACTGCTACATATCAACGAAGAGCAAAACCTGAACTTTCGAAATTTGACGATAACGAGAAATACAGTGTTGCATGGTTCAATAAAGCAAAGAATATTTCGTGATTTACGTATTGACAATGATGATGAAAAGATCAAGCATGCATCCATGCAAATGGAAGGCAAAGCATATAATTGGTATATGTGGTGAAAGAAAATGACACATGCAATCAGTTGGAAGAAATTCAAAAATGCATTTTTTAAGAGGTTCGAAGGTGTGAAAGAAGAAGAGTTCTTTGCAACACTCACCAGGCTGCAACAAAAAAGAGATGTGAACGAATACACTAGAGAATGGGAAACTCTAGCTACACGAGTACATGAGTTATCAGTGACTCATCTTATTCAATCATACATCACGGGCCTTAAACCACATCTCCAGGTTAAGCTCAAGCTTCATGACATCACTTTTATAGCAGAAGCAAGACAGAAAGCAAAAGTTGCAGAAAATAAGCTCAAAAGGATACAGTGGCCAAAAGTTGAAAGAGAATATTCAAGACAAAGATTTCCCCAAATTGCTAAAGCGGATAATACAAAATATGTTTCACCACAGCTACGTGAGGGAGAGAACTAATTTGGAAATAAAAAAGAATGAAAGAAGTGCAAATGTGGTGGTGAAAAATGGGATTCTAAACATAAATGTACTAAGAGAAAAGAGACCAAGAACTTGTATACATGTGAAGCAACCAATGATTCAGATAGTGAAGAATCAAATGTAGAAGAAATTGAAGATTCTCCACAATTTTATCCAGAATTAGATAGCGAGAATATTTTGCAAGTGTCATTATTGGCCATGACAGGTAGATCTCAACCCCATACATTAAAGTTAAAAGGACATATCAAAAAGAGCAATGTAATGGTTCTAATAGATACCGATAGCACCCACAACTTTTTGGACTCAAATATAACAAAAAGGCTCAACATTTTTGCATATTCCATGCCCAACATGAAAGTGATGGGAGCTGACAGAAAGAAAATTGAAAAAGTAGGGAAATGCCATAAAGTCAAATTGCAAATTCACGAATACAATCTAGAATCCGCGTTCTACATTGTACCATTAGGAGTGGATGTGGTCCTAGGTATCCAACGGCTACAAACCCTAGGCACTTACTTTGTCAACCATCAAAAGAAATTTATAAAGTTTTGATGGGAGGGGTAGAAATAAAAGTTATACGGGTTCCAACACCCTTAGAATCAAATTGTATCGTCATAACAGACGATGAAGCTGATCAAAAAGGGAGCACCAGCGTATGTAGTGCAATGTCATCAGATGGAGATGTTGGGTTCAAGATTGGTTAGCGAAGAACCATTTGAAGTTCAAGAACTACCACCTGAAGTTCAAAAACGGCTTCAAAAAGACAGAAATGTGTTCCAAGATCTTCCTATGAAGATGTTGCTTGAAAGACAAATCAAGCACCTAATCAAAGTCAAATCAGATTTAAATCCTCTCAATATCAAGTTGTATAGATATCCACATCATCAAAAAATTGAAATCGGAAGATTAGTCCAAGATCTTTTTAAGTATGGAATCATCTCAAAGAGTAGAAGCCCTTATGTTGCTCTAGTGGTTTTAGTTTGAAAGAAAGATGCATCCTTTAGACTGTGTAGATTATCGAGGACTGAACAAGGTAATGATTAAGAACAAGTTTATGATCCCCTTATAGATGAAATGCTAGATGAACTTCATGGAACCTAATATTTTTCAAAATTGGACTTGAGATTCGGATACTACCAAATCATAATAAAGCTAGAAGACATAGCAAAGATTGCTTGTCGAACACAGTAAGGTCATTATGAATTTAAGGTAATGCCCTTCGGATTAACCAATTCTCCAACAACCTTCCAAGCCACCATGAATGAGGTATTTCGTTCGTATCTAAGGAAGTTTTTGTTAGTGTTCTTTGACGATATTCTAAACTATAGTAAAACCTAGAAGGAGCATCTACAACATCTAGAGCAAGTTGTCATTATATTAGAAAAACAATAGTTCTATGCAAAGATGTTTAAGTGCACCTTTGCAAAAGAAGAGGTAGAGTACTTCAGACACATAATATCCAAGGAAGGAGTAAAAGTAGATCCTAATAAGATCAAGGCTACTTAGGGTTGACTAGGTACTATCAAAGGTTTATTAAAACTATGCCCATGTAACCACACCCCGAACGAACCTTCTAAAGAAAAACTCATTTCGATGGAATGATGAAGCAGAAAAGTGTTTTGAAATCTTAAAGGAAATTATGTCTAATGCTCCTGCATTGGTAACTCCAGACTTTTCAAAGCCATTTGTAATTGAATGTGATGCTTTAGGATGTGACGTAGGAGCAGTATTAATTCAGGATGGTCACCCAATCACGTTTGAAAGCAGGAAGCTCAACAAGCGAGAGAGTCTCAAGTTTACATACAACAAGGAAATGCTCGCCATTATGCACACATTAGCCAAGTGGAGACAATATCTATTGGGAAGTAAATTCCTAATACGAATAGACCATAATAGTCTTTAGCGCCTCCTCTAACAGAAAACACTCTCTACAGAACAACACAAATGGATCGAAAAAGTTGTTGACTTCGACATGGATATATTACATAAGAAAGGGAAAGACAACATAATAGCAGATGCTCTGTCCAGGAAATATGAAGAATCATCATTACTTGCACTTTCAGTTGTTGTCCTAGAATGGCTTAATGAAATTCGAAGTGAGTATGCAAAAGATCCAAAAACAAGTGCTATAATCAATAACCCTACTCAGAATTCAAAATTTGAATGGAAAAAACGATGTTCTATGGTACAAGGGGAGAATTAACCTGAGTCCAAATTCTAAATTTAAAGGCAAAGTTCTCAAATAGTCCCATGATTCACTATCATTCGGACATGTAGGCTTCTTTAAAACCTTGTTAAATTTTAGGTACGTTCTATGCTTAGAGCAATTTATTTCAGTTTTCACAGTTAGCTCAATATCTTTTCCAAATTAGCAATCACATCAGCATTAAAGTAAACTTTAGATAGAACATAAATATAAATCACAAAAGACAAGCCAAGACAAGAGGACACAAGATGTGGCACTAGCCAGGGACAAACCCCAATGTGGGGAAACCCTTGATCAATTCTTCTTATATGTTCTTCAAAGTTTTGCAGAGAGAGAGATAGTACGTTTACAACAGAAGTCAACACTTTGACTTATCTAGATAAGAGCATAAATCATCTCTAAGAAGATGATACATGAGATTAGTTGAAGACATGCTGCTTCAACTGATTCTCCAAGGTGACTCCTTCACCTATCCTTGTGCTGCATTTCGTCATCATGTTGCACCTCACCGCGTTGCACCATGCTGCACCCATCATCACTACGCTGCATCTCATCATGCTTCATTAATCACGACTGTACCCATCACTGTACTGCATTATGTGCCATTGTCGCACCATGTTGCCATACTGACCTATGTGCTGGTTGCATCTTGCTTGCTTGTTGTCCCTAGCATGCTTGTTGTCCTTTGCATGCTAGTTGTCCCTTGCATGCTAGCTATAACATTGCATGCTTGGTGTATTTGTTGCTAAGTACCATACAACTGTCCCAATGTTAGTTAGTTGTCCCTTGCATGCTGCTCTCCTTCAGAGATAGATGCTCTGGCTGTTCCAGCACTTCCCGGCAGTTCTGGCAATTCTGACTGTTCCCGGCAGTTCCGATAGTTCCCGGCAGTCCCGACAGTTCTGGCAATTCCAGTTGTTCCCGCAATTCTAGCTGTTCCCGACAGTTTTGGCAGTTCCAGCAATTCTGGTTGTTTCGGCTTGTTCCCGGCAGTTCCGGCTTCTGCACTCTATGTCAGCTTTCCCGCTTGTTCCGACAATTCCCAACAGTTCTGGCAATTCTGGCTGTTCCTGGCAGTTCCGACAGTTCCGGCAATTTCAGCTGTTCCCGGCAGTTCCAGCAATTACGGCTACTCCTGACAGTTCCGGCTATTCCCGATAGTTCTATCTTTTCCAGGCAGTTCCCGGCAATTCCGGCTATTCCTGGCAGTTCCAGCTTCTGCCCTCTGGATTAGGGCAACGTTATCCCTGAGGATCTCTCCTCCTACTAAAACCCAAAGACAAGTACAGAGGAAGAGATCCCAAGTGTGTTGAAATGACTTGAAGGCCACCTCTATATATACTAAAATGTTGAGCACAAGTGGGGTTTATTTGGTTGCTGGCTGACCTTGACGAATTGTCCCATAACACAAATAAATTCATATCTCCATGAATACTTATCAGAATCGGATGATCTTTAGAATCAATCCTACACCTCTCGATGAGAGGGATCCAAGAAAATATCAAATTCCATTATAAGATGACCCACATGGAGTTTGGCCCTAGTTGCCAATTTTAATTACTCCCTCTCAACTAGGGAGAACTTCGTTCCGCTGATCCATATGTCCAACTATAACTAACTCTAACCATCAGTGCCCTGTACTGCTCTGCTCTAACTGAGCTCTGCACAGCTCTACTCTGCTCTGCTGAACCATGAAAAAGAAGAATTGATCGAGATATGTTCTCATAACCCGAAGTCAGGTTTCATCTGAAGAGAGTGTGTCACATCACTCTTACTGGCCCGAAGTCAGTTTTATTTGATCCCAGATCAATATCACAAGAGTGTGTCTCAAACCACTCATACTGATCCCAAATCAATGGAGGTCATCCTAGCATAGGGAGTACGGTAGATACATCGATGCGTCCATCGATAGTACTACTATGGTCCCTAACCCCATTTCCCTGCTCATTGATCAAATGAGAGGTACTTCCCATGAGTCCCAGACAGCATGGGTAGGATGCCTCGACGGGAGAACTAATCATCATGTCCACAAGAGAACAAATCATCCTACCCCACAATCGCCATGGGAGAACTAATCATCCCGGCCCACAGGAGAACTAATCATCCTGTTTCACAGTTGCCACGGGAGAACTCATCCCGGCCCACAGGAGAACTAATCATCCTGTTTCACAGTTGCTCACGGGAGAACTAATCATCCTATTCCACAGTTGCCACGGGAGAACTAATCATTACAGCCCACAAGAGAACTAATCATCCCGACCTATAGGAGAACTAATCATTATGTTTCACAGTTGCCACGGGAGTCATCCTGACCCACAGGAGAACTAATCATCATGTTTCACAGTTGCCACGGGAGAACTAATCATCCCGACCCACAAGAGAACTAATCATCCTATTCCACAGTTGCCACGGGATATCACAGGGGAAGGTTGAACCTGTCATCCTATACATAGCACACCACCAGGGGAGTGTGAGTCACCTTGTGGTCGTATGTTGCTCCAGTAAGTACCCCAAGCCCCCCAAAGCTCCCAGATCTCAATGCATGCAACATGCAAGACCCTTATAAGAAGGTCTCTCAATGACTCCAAGTCGTTCGGGAAAGTCACAGAGTTGACCTTTCCCGGAGGTTTTGACAAAAATGTCTGCGACCTGTACATCAATTTCAATGCGATGGGGCCTCCTCACTCATCGACTTACCATATCCCAGATAAGGCAGTATCTGATGTCTATCTACTGGAGCAATCATCGAATACGGGATTCCTCAATAATAGAATCCACCCTCTAGTTGTCACAAAGAATCACAGTGGTATTCATCATGTGTACAAACAGCTCACTTAAGAGCTTCTGCGACCATGCAGCTTCACACGAGATCATACTCGTAGCTATGTATTCGATCTCGGTGGTGCTTATAGCAACCGATTTATGCTTCCTGCTCATCCATGATATCAAAGCAGAATCCAAAGAGAACCAGCACTGAGAAGTGCTCTAATGATCTTCCACACTACCTGCCCAGTTAGCATTCGAATAATCATGCAGTTTCATATTTCCAGCAATGTATCTCAATCCATGAGAGATTGTGCCCCGAAGATATCTCAGAAGATTCTTGGCACCAATCTAGTGAGGCTCAACCAAACATGAGCTCACCATGCTAACTGCAAAACATATGTCCAGACGGAAGTTCACCAAGAACATCAATGCGAATGAGTTTATGAAACTCAGAGGCATTTCCCAAATCTGGTCCGACATCACTACCATATAACTTCTGAAGGTTAAGATCCTCGAGGTAGTCACAAGCTTGCAGTTTATCATTCCACATCTGGAATCCAACTCCCTCTTACTTCTGCAAATGAGAAGGTCTGCACCTGTTAGAAATAGGCCGTCCTCATAAGGTGCCAGTATGAGAGGTCTATCATCCACAACCTTCGGGTAATGGATTGGATCAGTTTCACTCCTAGTGAATCTCAGCTTCATCAGACAGCAATCAATCCTCTCATACTACGCCCGAGGTGTTTTGCTTCAAGCCATAGAGGGCTTTCTTCCACCTGTATACATGAGATTCCCGATCATGAATCTCAAACTCCTCGGGTTGTTCCAAACTTGTGGACCTGCTGCATGAGGGGAATGGTCCCATTATAAGATTTTCCTTCGGTACATCTCAAACATGTACCTTCATGCTCTTCTTGAATTCAAGCATCCCTATCACCATCTGACTCACATCGGGTAGGGCCCCATAAGTAGACCTCTGGTGTTATAGATGCAATATGTCAATTGACATGATCACCAATGGACCATCCTACAACTTGATACAAATTGCCAACCTTGAACCGATAAGAAAAAGCATCTTTGAAGATTCTATTTTTTAACACATACCTTTCCATCAATGAATGCCACCCTGAAACCTTTGACTTCCATTTTTGAGATGGACACGAAGTTCTTATTGCGATTAGGTACATAAAAGAGATTCGTGTAAACGAATAGAGTTACCCTCATTCAATTGAGGGGTAACATTCCCTACACCCTTTCCGAGATAGGTGGCATCGACTCCAAGTATAATCCCATGGTTGTTTCCGTCTCTACCAAATTCGAGAGAGCACCCTTCTATCCGATGAGGTGCCTTGAAGCACTACAATCAATAAGCCAGATTCCTAAAGAATCTGAAGGAGAGAGCCAATACAAGATAACGCTTCTTTATCTTATCAAAAACAACATTTGATTCTTCATACCTGGGGTTCCTTGCTTTCTCTAAAGACTCGACCATTTCCTTGATGACCTGCATTACCCGTCATTCCTCTGATCATTGAAGATGTCCTTGGAATGATTGTTATCATCATCAAGCGACGTGTCCCTACCTCAGACACTCCTTCGCATAATGGTCGAACTTATTACAACCAAGGCATCCGTCTTTCCTTCCACCCTTAGATCCGGAGTTCCCATTGAAGTGATCTTTAGGTAGGCCATCAGAAACTTTTGCTGCACTATTCTGATAATATTCTCTGCTTCGACTTCACCCTTGGTAAATTTGAAGAGGGATGAGGAATCCATTGATCCTTTTTTCCTTTCCCAACTGTCTTCGGTGATTGCTCTTTCACTCTTGCTTGGGCATTGTCTTCACCTCAGCTCTGTTACCATGTTAAATTTTAGGTATGTTCTATGCTTAGAGCAATTTATTTCAATTTTCACAGTTAGCTCAATACCTTTTCCAGATTAGCAATCACCTCAGCATTAAAGTAAACTTTAGATAGAACATAAACATAAATCGCAGAAGACAAGCAAAGACAAGAGGACACAAGATATGGCGCTAGCCAGGGACAAACCCCATTGTGGGGAAACCCTTGATCAATTCTTCTTATGTGTTCTTCAATAGTTCAACAAGGAGAGAGAGATAGTACGTTTACAATAGAAGTCAACACTTTGACTTATATAGATAAGAGCATAGATCATCTCTAAGAAGATGATACATGAGATCAGTTAAAGACATCTTACTTCAACTGATTCTCCAAGGTGACTCCTTTACCTATCGTTGTGCTGCATTTCATCATCATGCTGCACCTCACCGGGCTGCACCATGCTGCACCCATCATCACTATGTTGCATCTCATCATGCTTCATTAATCATGACTGTACTCATCATTGTACTGCATTATGTGCCATTATTGCACCATGTTGCCATACTACCTATGTGTTGGTTGCATCTTGCTTGCTTGTTGTCCCTAGAATGCTTGTTGTCCTTTGCATGCTTGTTGTTGTATGCTAGTTATCCCTTGCATGCTAGCTATAACAATGCATACTTGGTGTATTTGCTGCTAAGTACCATACAACTGTCCCAATGTTAGTTAGTTGTCCATTGCATGCTGCTCTCGTTCAGAGACAGATGCTCTGGCTGTTCCGGCAGTTCCGACTATTCCTAGTTGCTCCGACAGTTCCGACAGTTCCAGCAATTCCCGGCAGTCCCGACAATTCCAACAGTTCCGGCGATTCGGGCAATTCCAGCTGTTCCCGACAGTTCCGACAATTCCGGCTGTTCCAACAGCAATTCCGGCTTCTGCCCTCTGTGTCAGCTTTCCCGCTTGTTTCGGCAATTCCGGATAATTCCGGCAGTTCTGGCAATTCCGGATGTTCCTAGCAATTCCGGCTATTCCCGACAGTTCCGGCAATTCCGGCTATTCCCAACAGTTCCAGCGTTTCTCGGCAGTTCCCGGCAATTACCGGTAGTTCCGGCTTTTCCCAACAGTTCCCAGCAGTTCTGGCTATTCCCAACAATTCCAGCTATTCCCAGCAGTTCCGACTTTGCCCCGTAGTTCCGGCAATTCCAGCGATTTTCAGCAATTCCGGCTTTGCCCAACAGTTCCGGCATTTCCGACTATTTTCAACAGTTCCGGCAGTTCCGGCTTCTACCCTCTGGATTAGGGCAACGTTATCCCTTAGGACCTCTCCCACTACTAAAACCCAAAGACAAGTAGAGAGGAAGAGATCCCAAGTGTGTTGAAATGACTTGAAAGAAACCTCTATTTATACTAAAACGTTGAGCACAAGTGGGGTAAATTTGGTTGTTGGCCGACCTTGACAAATTGTCCCATAACACAAATAAATTCATATCTCCATGAATACTTATCGGAATCGGATGATCTTTAGATCAATCCTACACCTCTCGATGAGAGGGATCCAAGAAAAATATCAACTTCCATTAATAAGATGACCCACATGGATTTTAGCCCTAGTTGCCAATTTTAACAAACCTACTATAATGCACGCCAATCATTTTTTTGGAAGGGAATGAATAAATGATATTCAAAAATATGTAGCAGAATGCGATAAATGCCAAAGAAATACAAATTAGAACATTATGACCCCCAAACTACTCCATCCCTTAAAAATTCCAAATCAAAAGTGGGGGGAAATATCAATGGACTTTATCAAAGGATTACTTGTGTCTGATGGCAAGGACAAAATTCTCATAGTAGTTGACAGACTCACCAAGTATGCACACTTCATTGGAATGAGGAAATCATACTCCGCAAAACAAATCACCAAGATATTTTGCAAGAATGTCTACAAATTACATGGGTTTCCCAAGGTCATTACTAGCAATAGAGATGCCAAATTCAAAGGTAATTTCTGAAAGGAATTTTTCAAACATATAGAAATCTACCTCAACATGAGTTCAGAATACCATCTTCAAACAGATGGTCAAACAAAACTTGTCAATAAATGTTTAGAAGCCTAAATACATTGTTATGCAATAGACAAAGTTCAAGCAAAATAAGTGGGCTCAATGGTTACATTTCGCCGAATGGTGGTACAATTCCACTTACCACATTTCAGAGAAAATGACTCCATTTCAAGCTTTGTACGGTTACGAACCTCCTAAATGGATGGACATTGCCATTATCGAGACAAAACTTCCAACAGTTAAAGATCAATTAGAAGAAACCCAAAAGGTTGTCCATGCACTAAACAAAAATCTAAATATTGCAAGAAATCGTATGAAGAAGGTGACGAAACAGAACAGAGAGAGAATTTGAAGTTGGAGAATGGGTATTCGTTAAACTTCAACCTTACAAGCAATTATCCTTAAAACATAAGGGAAAAAACAAATTGGCACCAAAATTCTATGGACCATACCAGATTAACAAAAAGATCATCCAAGTAGCATACAGCGTAAGCCTTCCTAATAAAAGTCGTGTTCACAGGGCTTTCCATGTATCTTGCCTTAAAAAAGCACTTGGCAAACACCAATCAGAACAAACAATACCTCCGACTTTAGATGACAAAGGGAGGATCATTTTAGAACTAGAAGGTATCATCTCTACCATGGAAAGAAGTTGCAATCATGCGTAATCAAAGAATACCTAATTAAGTGGAAAGAACTACCAGAAGAAGAAGCTCCCTGGGAAATAGAAGCATTTCGTCAACAACACCCATCGTTACATATGCTTTGATGACAAAGCATCTTTTCCAGAGGAAGGCAATGTTATGTAAAAAAATAATAATTTTGTGATTATAGATTAATTAGGCAAAAGGGCACGATTAGAAGATCATGCCCTTACACCAAGATGCACTTGAGGCTGTATATAAGCCATGGGCCCTTCTATGTAACAATCATCATTCAAGTATTAATAAAAATTTATATATCTTCTGTCAATTATTGAGCTTGTATGCTCCAGGTTAACCACAGCAATTGGTCCATCACCAAAAAGGATTTTCCAGAAGATGATAATATAACAACTTTCAGCGGATAGGAAAGGATATATACCCATCCTGACAGCAATAGAGAGGTTGTTTTAGCATCATATGAAGTTTGATGTTTCTCAATTAGCTATGCTGGTCAAGCACAGAGGGAAAGGTCATTGTTCTTCTGAGATGATGGAGTATTGGGTAACAGACTTTACTTTAGCAATACTGTGCTGAGAACCAGGCATTCTGGGGTCCTCAAGCACTCCCGAGAAGAACACTTGTCCCCAAGTTGGAACCAGATGTTACCCACAAATTTTCACTAAGACACAGTTGGGAATGCGCATCACTTGACTGAAATCTTCTCTCCTTTTGGACAGGGGTACCCTATGAAACTTATATGCAAAGGAGCTCTTAATGACTGGTATATATAACTGTAGCAGAAATTGCTATCCTGAGGCAACCACTGTAGCAAGCTGTTCCAGTCTGAAGTCTGCAGCAGAGGCCTAATGCATCTTGGTCTAACTGTACCTGAGCTACAGCAGCTGCAAATATAGAAGACACAGGAGTGCAGGGCAGAAGTTGTTCATAGGAGTCTTTGACTGTGGATCAAATCTGAAGAATATAGAGGCCTAGGCAAGTAAATCTGTGATGGAAAGTTATTGTATATCAGGGATCAGGATGCAGTAAATAATAAATATTGCAGATCTTGGACCTGTTACTGGAACAGATATTGGAATTCAGACTTCAAGGCTACAGGGTATGAAAAATGCTAATAACTAAACCTCCATTGCGCTCTAGTACAGAATCCTGTAGAAGATGTGTCCTGATCTTGAAGAGTATCATTCACAGCAGACCAAAGTCAGAGAATTTCATAACAGCGCTCAAATTGGAGGACAAGCTGTAACATTGTTATAAAATGGTGCTCAATGAATCTATATATAGGCATTTGAGTGCTGGAATGAATTTAGATTGGGCCAGCCAATCAATATTGACTTAAATCTGAAAATTTTGCTGGGTCGACTTGTTATTGTATGTTTGAACAGGGGTTTGCGGCGTTTGCCCCATGGTTTGGAGGTTATACTGCCCACTTTAATGAGGCACTTCCAGGTCCATTTGTCCACAAGTAAGGCTGGGGTTTTATGAAGGATTTGAAGACTAAAGCCTTTTGCTTATTTGAAGCTGACATTGTTGGGCTTTGAAGCTCAATTTGGAGGCCTTTAGATGACCAATATGGCATTTTAAAAATCATTTTTGAAGGATCTATAGGGTTATTAGAAGATACTTGGAGCTGAAGCATTTATTGGTGGCAATCGTGCCCACTTTGGAGTGCACTTTTGAAAAGATGTTATCTATTTTTTGTGGAGCTGAGCATGGAAGTTGGGAACTCTTGTACCCACGTTGGAAACCATCTGGGGCTGTGTGCCCCAAATTTAGAGGCTTCTGGGCAGCAGATTGGGAGACTTTTGGAGCAATCCATGCAGTTGAAGGGCCTTTGGAGGTTGGACGCTACACCAGCACCCTCTTTTTGCCCTTTATCTGTGGATAAGGGTCATCTTTGTGGGGCTTGTACCCATATATTTGCTACATGTGGCATTGGAAGCCCCATTTTTTATTAATTTAAATTAATTAATTTTTAGAGAAGGCTTTCCCCCTCCTTAGGCTAATTTAGGGGATTTTAGTTTAGAAAATTATTGTTTTATTATGAGGGAAGTTGAGCACTATGTTGCACAAAACTTCTAGGAACCTGACATTTCGGGCTGTACCCGTACCCGAAATGCCAAAACTCAGCATTCATGTAATAATCTCTAAGAATTAATATAGACTTGTGTTTTCCTTCTAAATTGGCATCTATGGTTCTTATTCCCATTTTTCTTGCAAGATAATGTGTTATTCACTTATTTATAATTTTCTATATATATATACGAATGATGAATCAGCTGACGTTTCGCTTGACGTTTCCATTTTTGGGAGGTGACGCTTCTAAATGTACCCATTTCAGAAACTCCGAAACTTTTCAGCATTTCATGAAACTTACGTTGAGCACCTCCTCTATAAATATCGGTGCAGTTCCTCTCGTTTTCTTATGGAATTTTGGGGAAGAAATCCCATAGCAATCTGAAATTTCTGTGATTTTTCCTTGTAAAAAATTGGCTTTGGATATTTCAAGTGAGGCCACTAGTCTTGGGGAAGAGATATGTTTTGAATGGAGAAACTTTCTTTTGATTGACAAAGTGACCCTTGGATGAATAGTGCTATTTTATAGTGAGTACTATCTTCCATTTTGCTACAATTGATGGATTAGGGTTTGTGATGTGCCATATTTAAAATTGCAACATCTCTAATGAGCTCTATTTTCTTCATATGCAAAATTTATCACCAAGTGTCCATCAAGCAAACTAGATTGAATTCCTTGACCTTAAGTTTACTGCTTTGGGAAAGTCACTAGGGTTAGATTGACAAGTTATCTCTCTCTCTTTCCCACTCCATCCAAGGTCTTCACCGATTGACTTACTCCTTGTCTGACTCCATATGCCCAATATTCATTAATGAGCCAAGGCACTGCACTGGTCCTCCATTCTCCATCACTTTATACTTTTTCGTAAATCATTAAATTCAAAGTAGCATGTGTTTCGGAGTCTGTTTGAGCATCTGCAAAGAATATCTCGAGCCATCAATTCTTTGACCTCGCTACTTCATTTCACCCAAAGCCATTCTTTATTGAAGACTATTATAGGCTGTAAAATTTGCAAACCCCTCAAAAAGCCATTTAGCTAGGATCCCTTAGTCATCTAACCTCTAGGTCTTGCCCAAGAAGCCTCCCTTGTGGGGATAACATCTGCCCACAAAGCAACAGGGGAATTTGCTACTAAGGTGACAGGGGTGGTAGATCACATTGTTGCCAAGGATCTAGTGCAGCCTAGGGTGCAATATTTTGCCGTAACAAGACCAACGCACTCTGCTGCCACTCTTCAATGAGATTGGATCTGATGTTGTACTTTGCCACTACACTTCAATGATCAATCTCAATCTACAAAAGGAAAGGAGATTAACGATTGATTGTTTAGAGCACCCATACTTGGAAGATCATCGTTTGATCTCAGCATATATTAACCATGGTAGTTTCAATATCAGCAAAATTTTAATGCTATTATTTGCATGGAGCAACGTTCTTGATTTCCTAACTAATCTCAACTGTTGATTATCATCTCTTGCATAAGCCCTATTAAAAACATATATTCCATGTGTCCTACGTTTTTGGATTAGCTTGATTCTATGTTGAAAGTTGAAACTCCCAAGACCTTAACTGTGATCTTTATATATGAGCCAAGACCGGCTCAAAAGCACATTGTCTTGTCCATTTCTTAGTTAGGCACACCTACATTGAACACAATTCTCAGCTCATTCTTCAATCTGACAAATTATTAAGCACGGGAGGAATTGTAGCATAAGGCATGTCAAATTTACCTCAGAGAGTTGTTTCTCGTTGTCTAGAAAACAACATTCCCAAGATGTCGGAATATGACCACTAACAAATCCATGCATATCACTCTCTCTGGAAACACTGTCATCTCACATGCAGATCTTTTATTAAACTCCAGGCTTCTACTTTCCTACTATTCACTGTGTAAACATCCTGACATGACCTATCTACAGTTAAACCCAACCACTGCATGACTCCAAATGGCATGACATTGTTAGTGACCCCCTAGTCTAGCATGTGATTGTGTAAAACTAGACAATTAATCAGCAAAGAAATAGAGAAATTTCAACGCTTTTAATATATCCCAGGGAAGCATGGGGCTGATCATTTGCCAAATCAATAGTATCATTAACATTTGACTCACCCTGGAGACCTAAATCACCAGTTAAATCAATAAAGTGCATGATTGCTTTCTTTTGCTCAAGCATTTTCATCAATTTAATGAGAAGTTATCATTAACATTTGACTAACCCTGGAAACCTAAATCACCAGTTAAATCAAGAAAGTGGATGATTGCCGCCTTCTGCTCAAGCATTTTCATCAACTTAGTAAGAGGCATGGGAAAGCTTTACCTTCACCAGTTCATGCACCAACTCAAAAGACATAGTTAGCCAATAACCTTTGGGATGAGATCAACTTGCTTCTTCAGCATTTGATCAAGTTACTAGATGGTTGATTTTGTACTCACTGATTTGATGTAGATACCAGTTGATTTTTACAACTTTAATATGTTTTGGGTATGGTCTCACTGTTTCATTAGCATGAAGAGAACCATGATCAGTAATAGGTAAATTATTCACAATTTCAGCCTTGATCACACCACTCTTTAACACTGCAATGATTTGAAATAGGAAAAGTTTATTTCTGCTGCTCTGATTGAGTCAAAGTTTGCACCTGACCATCAAAAATTTCAACACTCACATCATCTTCTTTTTTAATCCAAAAAACATCATTTCCAGTGGGAATTTTTGGTGACTAACCCATATTATCATCATATGATTGCTTCCATTCTTTAAAAATTTGACACGTATCCTCACTAGGTTGTGCTTTCTATGTTCTGTGCCATTGTTGTTCAAAAACATTATTATAAGTAACCAGATTGGGAGGGATCTCTACTTTTGGGGGCTTTTCCTACAGCACAAATCTCTTTTGCTGAGTAAAAAATCAGCCAGAAGCATATGAATGTTAATAATACCTTTAAAACCCAATGAACTGATCCCTAGGGGGTTGAATGGTTCCAATCATTCATCATTTTTAAAAATTTAGCAATCAAGTCATCATAGTTTTTACCTCCATAATGTCATTGGGTTTCTCCTTTTTTTAAAACCAGGGGGCTTGAACCTCCCGCTTGGTTGGCTCAAAGGAAGTAGACTTGCCAGCTGCTAAGCAATTCTCTTCTAATGCCAAAGCTGCCTTGAAAGCCATTGCCAAACCATTCGGATTTTTCTCCCTCAAGATAAAATTAAAATCAACACAGAAAAACCCCAGATACATAGCAACAGCAACTCTATCATCAAGTCTAGCATCAACATGTAAACTCTTTCAAACCTTTCATTAAAGTCAGGAGTGGATTCATTTTCTTTCTTCCTTTAATCTGTCAGTTCTGAAAATAAACAGCAAGTTTCTTGCTTTTCACCCCCGTATGAAAGAACACCAATCTTGAAATTATTCTGACCAGTGAATAAAGCAACATCCAAACTATTAAACCAATAATTAGCAGCAGTCTCTGGTGACTGAACAAAAAGCTTCATCTTTACATCATTTCAAGAAACACCATCATCAGTAATAAAAATCTCAAATTGCTTTAAATCTTAATATGCTGAAATGAAATTAGTTCCACTCAACTGGGGAAATATTTGCATTGTGCAATGAATCATTAGGCATATCATGGGGATAATCTTGTATGCCAGTAAAATCAGATGGAAGGTATTAATACATCTGACACAAAGAAATAATAGAAACTCACTGCAAAGCTGTTGTAGATCTCAATGTAAGGACTGAATAATATATACTCTTGCTGACTGGAAAACCTTGTTCTGTTGATATGAGCTGTGAATGTTGAAACCACTAATCAGGGTTGTCAATACTCAGCAAGAGTGATCGATCAAGATCAAACCGGGATGATTTCATGGCTGACCTCATTGGAGTTGCTAGATGAACAATGCAAGAATAAAAAACATCCAGCAGCTGTCATATAGCATCTATCTCCGGATCTCAGAAACCTGGACTTTGCTTCCTAGTAATAGCTCCAAAGATTAGCGCTCGAAATTGTTGCAGTGACCTACCACATGAGAGCAGCTGTAACAACAAGAAACCACCATTCAGGGTTGTCGATAATCAACAAGATGATTGATTAAGATCAAACCAGGATATTTTCCTGGCTGACCTCAGTGGAGTTGCTAGATGAACACTCTACAAGAATACAAAACATCCAGTAGCTGTCATATAGCCTCCAGCTATGGATCTCAGAAACCTGGTCTTTGCTTTCCTAGTAATAGCTCCAAAAAATTTAGAGCTTCAAAATGTTGCTGTGACCTGCCATACAAGATCAGCTGTAACAACAAGAAACCAGCCCACACTATCACCTTGGTTGGTTACTTCTCACTTGGAGCTGGTGTTTTTCCAGCCTCAGGGGGTGTCCCTAGAAAAAACTTATAATTAAAAATTACGATTTAAGTAAAAAGTGACAGGTGCCTTAGTCTACTGGGTAAGTGGAGGAAAAGGAGAGAAAACAGGGATCAGACACATCAATCTTCATATCAAGGATTTGCAGAAGAATCTCATCATCAAGAGAAATGTTGTTCTCACAAATCCTGTCCAACTGCTATAATCAAGCCAAGGTTTCATATAACCAAGGGAAGCTGCATCATGTGAAATAGATTAACTTAACTAGCAGGACATTGCAGCATGAAGAAGACAGGTTATGCTAAACCCTGCTCTCATGAATGAAGAGGATGCCACAGTAAACAGAAAAAAAGGCATCCCACGCTCAGAATAAAAGATTAATTTGGACAGCCAAAAATAAATAAAGAAATCTTTGCATCACTAAGGCTGAAGATATTTTTACAAGTTAACAAACACCTAGGTCAGCCCCTACAACTCATATGAGATCAGATTAAAGTGTGTGACAGCCCATTTGATGAGCCCTTCTATAATTGCCCTTTTGTATCTGCAGAATAGGCATAAATAGGCCAAGGTGAGTGTGCCCTATTGCTGCCACAATAATTGTAGGTGATAGTCCCTGAAATAGCCTCTATTAAGTGCATTGCCTTGGTAAGAATAGCCATAATGCTGACTGAATTTAGAGCCTCAAAAAATGTGCCCTCCTTGCTAGTGTAAAGGATGGCATTACCTCTCGAAGTAACCACTCCTGGTCATGCACAAACGCCATCAAAGCATGCCAATACAAAGGTATCTCAACTCAAACTTCAATCTGCTGAGGGTATTCATCAGAAAACAACTAAAAGGAAGTCAAACAGGGTGACAAGTTCCTTTTAAAATCAGAATGTAAGAACTCTTGAAAGCAAGAAATTCATCGATGAGACAATGTGCCTAGGTTAGGCTTCAAATAGGCAAGATAGACCACTCAGTAAGGCATATTTGTTTTGATAATAGCACCAGAGAAAGTTCTCAAAGTTCTTAAACAAAATGCCAAAGCTAATATCAAAAAGGATGGCACAATGATCTTAGACCAGGGTTCAAATGAGGGTGATGTAGGTGTAGTCAATCCATCCCCCAACTCAATCCACTGCTAACACCAATCATGCAGATTTGTTATCAGTTGTTTCCAAACTGAGTCTGCAAGTTACTGAAAAATGATTATGGAGAACAGGGTTCATATTCTTAACTAACTTCAAACTTCTTTAAATCTGCTATTTTACTCAACTGAAAACCTAGTATAGCACTAACCTTGTATGGGGAAAAATCAGCGTTATGTTTTAACATACTTGGGTACAATATCCTCCTGTCAGATGCTGAGCATCCCAGAACCTTGAATGTTGGTAAAAGACCATGTTCTTATGTAAACTCGTACATTAAAATTCAAAATAATCAACTTCCGCAGAGGATTCAACTTAGCAACTTACTGTGTAAATAAACATTTATTGAAAAATGAATATGAGAGAAAACTCAAGCTCAAACTAAAATCAACTATAACCTAACACAGCTGGTACTGAGGTACTTATTGCATTTTACATTAAGGAATCATCATGTCGGCCACTTCAAATTATTGTCCCCGGTGAGCATTTCATCATACCAGAGCATTTTATTGATACTCATCAAAGTGATCGGATCTGATGTTGCACTCTGTTGCTGCACTTCAATCTCAGATCTGCAAAGAGAAGAGACTGCTTAGAGGACTTGGAAACTCATCCTCTAAAGACAGTATCTGATTACCCATGGTGGTTTCAGTATCAACAATATTGTCATGATGTTATCAACACAATGGAACCTCCTTGATTCTCTATCCAATTTCACCTATCAATTATCATCTCTCGCATGAGCCCCATTAAAACACATATTCCATGTGTCCCATCGTTTTTTATTAGCTGGACTCTGTGTTGGAACTCCCAAGGCTGCCACTGCCATCATTATATATGTGCCAAGGCCAATCTCAAAGCACATTGCCTTCTCCATTTCATAAGAACATCCACATAGAACAACAGTCTTGGCTCATTATTCAATCTAGCAAAATTATTAGGAGCAACAGGAATTGTGACATAACAGATATCTAGCTGGATAGTACCTCCAAAAGCTTCTACCCGACGTCTAGAAAGCAACATTCCCCAAGATTCAGAAATATTGGCCACCACCACATCCATGCATATCACTCTCTTTGGAAACGCAGTCAGTGTCAAATGCAAAACCTTTATCAAACTCCAGAGCTCTAATTTCCTGTTATACATTGTGTAAACATCTTGATAAGACCTATTTACATTTAAAACCTAACTAAATGGCATAACATTGTTAGTAGCTTTTAAGTCTAGCATGCAATAGCATAAAACCAAAGCATTGATATGAATTAGCAGAAGTGCACTCAGACACATAATTTTATTATTCAGAAAATAAGACTTACATAAGAGGTTAGAGGCATAGCATATATATAACCTTTGTAGCCTTATCTCAACATGTCATGTGTCCTTGGTCGACAACTCAAGCATAATCACTATAACTTGGCTGTGACAAGCCCTATCTATTGTTGTAGCATTTTTTTGTTTTGGTAAATTAAAATAAATTAGTCCAAAAAATGAAATTATTTTTCAAAAAAAAAATGTTAAGCTAGGATATGGACAAAAAGAATATTGAATAAAAATGTTCGGAAAGATTTTGATAAATATGTCCATATCAAATAAAATGTTAGAATAAATGCCCTAAAAAATGAAGGCAAAAATAAAATGTTAGGTTAGAGAGAAAAGCAAAAAGCAATAAACTCTAAAAGTGTTGAAAATCTAAATGCCACTACTTTTACTCTAATTCACTTTTGAAAATAATAGTTGTGTGCAGTTTGTTTAGATGCCACACTAGTTTATTTAATCCAATTATACAGTTTAATCATAATTTGATTTGTTTTAAATTGATTGTCATAAGTAGAAAATAAAATTGGCTCAACAGTTTAATCTGAGCCAATGGAGAGAATAAGGTATAGAGGTAGATTATTCATGAAAAGAAATATTGGGTTGCTAGCTTAAATGCACTCTGAAAAATAAGTGAAAATGTTAGGAATAAAAAGGGTAGGCAGACATGTGAAATCAACTTGAAATATCGAGTGATTAATTCCTAAGTTGTAACATTGGAAAAACATTCATTTGATGACGGGTTTTAAATAACCAAAAGTTTTACAAGCCAATGTGATTCCATAAATATTGTCATCCATCCATTTAATTACCAGGACCCACAGCTGTCACCTCCGCCTTTGAAATCGTGACCCACCACCATTTCCGCTCATGTGTTAAACAGCGACCACCTCACCTCTCATCTCGCACACCCTTCCATCATCTGATGGCCCACAGCCCTTTTCAGCCCTCATTCGCCGTCCGAACTTTATCAGCAGTGGAGGTCCGAAATAGGCAATTTTCTATACCGCCCACTTAAACAACATTATCCACTTTTTAGTGTTTCAGGACTTAAAATCCCGAAACTACTTACCGCCTCACTTTACCCCCAAATGCGGTATAGAAAAAAGTCGTTTACCGCCGCTCCACGTCATGATCCACATCACACTCCATCTCACCTCTGTCGTCTAATCAACTGCTGCATATCCATTGCCCTTTCATTTCCGCTCCCATGAATTTATGACTCAAACATCCGTTAATTAATCCATTGGATAATTAATGTAAATTCAAACGTTTAGTACCGCTCCTGCTCCAATTTTGTCATTTATAAACACTGTATTATTCATGAGAATGGTTACACAATGGATTTCTGCAATCAGATTAATCTTTGAAGCTTTCCCGCTCAACAGCTCAACCATTGTCCGACATTAAAGCAATCATTCATCCTGTTCACGAATCCGACATCCAGGGCCACTTATCTCTCTGTCAGTTATCTGTTTACTGTAATCACTCTCTTTCAAACCAATTTCTGTCATTTACAATCTGTAATTTTGTTTGACAAAATGCCTCCCAAGGGAAAAGAAATTGTAGAAGTCCCAAACCCTTTAATTCAGCCACAGGTCGACTTCCATCATACCCCATTGGTCAACAAAGATTGTAAAATCGTTGAGACTTTTTCTCAATTCGATTTATTTGAAACCTATTGTTGGATGGAAGATCAGTTGATTGACCAGACAGATGAAATAGGGCTCTCGAAATCTTAATTACCTCATTACATTTTCCCACAAATACACAGAGCACTAGAATTTGTACGAAAATGCCATGAGTCCTATGATCCCAGCGAAAGAACAATTATCTCACCCACAAGAGAAATCCTCTGTCCCAAATATTCTGTTTCCATTGAAAAAATGCTATAGGCCCCTGACACTACACCATCCCATCATTTTTCCCATGAAAACCTGATAGAAGCTTATCAAAAACTAGACTTTACCAAAAGATCCCAAACCCTGGAACTGCTTCTAGCAATTGATAGTTCTCTGCCAAAAGGAAACCCTCCTTATGATTCATCCATGTTTCCTGATAGAACCAAGGAGATTACCACTATCTTGTCCTATTTGCTTGGTTATAACTTTGATCAGTTTGTCAATGAAGCCATCCTTGGTTTCTTATCCATGTTTTCTGTTGATTCCAAGCTCACTGTTATTTATTGTTGGCATTATAACACAAGCTTGGCACTATGGCACAGATATTGTCCTTGATGGCAACTCACTCGGCAAATCATTCTGATGACAGTTCAGGCTCACGGGCTCTCTGAATAAAGGAAAAGAAGGTATACGCAGGTTCTCGTTGACCAAGCCGCGTATACACGCGGTATCGCCAATCAAAAGTCGCGTATGCATATGCACACACTTTCATGCAAGAAAAAGCGCGTACATGTGGAAAACCCTGTTTTTAGTCCATGGTATTTAGTCCTTGGTATTTGGACCTATGGTTTTGGACCATGGTATTCAGTAAGCCCTAAGACTATAAAAGGGGAAGGAGATCATTAGGCAAACGCACTCAAGGATTGAATATCTTATGAAGAGCAAGATCTAGAACACTGGTCATTGGGTTATGGTGCATAGCTGGATCTAAATCAAGGAAAAACCTGAGCACTAGAAGAAAGATAAGTTCTATTGATGGGTCAAGATCTTAAGGCTTGAAGAGAAGTATCTTTTTGTGATTTTGATCTGTTACATTTGGCACATAACTTGATCTATAAATCTGATGATCTAGGTATAATTGATGTCTGAATAGTTGAAAAGGGTAAATTATCTTTTATAGATCTGTATGCAGGTTTAGCATAGCAAAAGCACGTATACACGTTGGTTCGGTAATTCAAAACAGCGTATACGCAGGTTTGCCTTAATATAACATATGCACGCAGGTTCTACATATTGAAGTAGTGTATGTCTCATAAAATATGTTTGAGCTACTTCTGTTTATTGTTGTAGTGTTCTGGGTTCAAGATTGGTTTCTGGTTACTGTTACTGTATTTTGGTTACAACATTCAGAGAAGTGATTGTTTGATTCAGTTTTGGTTAGTGCAAAGGAGATTGGTTGATGCAGATATATTTGATGTTTGATTGATGTTATTGATGGATCCAGTCTGAAAATTTAT
>APFE030487882.1:187147-198932 GCA_000404065.3 Pinus taeda
CCCCCAGAGTATTATTTCCAACAATTGGTATCAAAGCAAGTCCTTCAGACGAAGCTTGATCGCTTAAAGGAAGATCTATCATCATGAGCAACCACGAAAAAGAGGCATCCATCAGGCCACCAATCTTTGATAGGAGCAACTTCGTCTATTGGAAGGTAAGAACCACAGCCATCTTCAATCTCTTGGTACAGAAGTCTGGGATATTGTGGAAGGAGGATACACATTTCCATCAGCAACTCCTACAGATACAGTTGGTAAAAAGCAGTATGAAACAAATGCAAAGGCTGTCAACACTCTATTGGGGAGTCTATCTCAATCAGAATTCGTCAAGGTGATGCAGCTCAAAACTGCCAAAGAAATATGGAACAAGATCATTCTAAGTTATGAAGGAGACGATCAGGTAAAACGTGCAAAATTACAATCTCTCAGAATTCAATATAAAACTCTCAAAATGCAAAATGATGAAAGTGTGGCTAATTATTTCTTACGCATAGATGAGATTGTTAATCGCATGAAAAACTTCGGTGAAGAGATAAAAGAAGTTACTTTAGTTGAAAAAGTTCTAAGATCTTTGTCTTCTAAGTTTGAAAAACACAATGAAAAGTTAGAATGTGAAATTATGGGACATAGAAAAGATATTGAGAAAACAAAAGCTCTTAATCTTAGATTTGCTAAAGGATCTGAAACTTTAAATGAAATTATCAAAGTACAATGTTTTCCTCTAATCAAGACAGGTCTTGGATATACTAAAGAAGCATCTCAAGCACAGAAGCCATCCACCTCCAAAAGTTATCTTGATGCAAAAGTGAGCAGGTTGAAAATCATCAGCAAAGGCATAAAGTAGATCACCAGGTAAATCAAGGTCAATCTACTTCAAGGATGAACAGAGATCACCAGGTAAATCGAGGTCAATCTACTTCAAGGATGAACAAAAGCTACAACCAATTGCAGGTAAATCATTCTCAATTTGCCTCAAGAATGAATGTCAATGGAAACTACAATCACCTGGTCGGTAGATTTGATAGTCGCAAGAATTTCTTTAATGGCCAATGTTTCTCATGTCATAACTTTGGACACAAAGCTGCTCAATGTGTTGCCTACAAGACCATCATGACTAGAGAAGCACGAAGTCAAAGAAGTGTGATTGGGATCATGAAGAGAACCTACAATAACTTTTCTACTCTTGAAAATGAAATAGAATGCTCTATTTGTAACAACTTCAGTGATGAAGATTCTGAATGCAGGAGTAAGTTTCAGCAAACATCTCAGAAGGAGCAAGCTTCATTGGGTCCCAAAACATGGAGAAAGAAAGAACCGCAACCAGAAAGATGTGGTATAGCCTTATATGCGGAAGGACGGGAAAATCAGTGGTACATCGACAGTGGATGCTCGAAACATATGACAGGTGATAAAGAAAAACTTCAGTCATATAGTGTCTTAGAAAAGGAAAGGAAAGTCTCATTTGGAAATGACACCCCTGCACTCATAAAGGGTAAAGGTTCTGTTCTTTTGAAAGAAAAGGTCAAAGCTGGAAATGTTATGTATGTTGATGGCTTAAAGCCTAATCTATTGAGTGTTAGTCAAATGTGTGATCAAGGAAATGAAGTAATATTGCGATCAAATGGATGTATTGTTCGTGAGCTTGATACAGGAGAAACATTGATCAAAGGCATAAGAACTCCAAATAATCTATACATACTCAAGGGAGGACAGCAACAATGCTATCTAAGCAAAAATGATGAACATTGGCTATGGCACAGAAGATTGGGGCATCTAAGTTTCCCTCAGATAAGGAAAGCATGCAAATATCAGGTTGTTCGTGATCTTCTTGACATCAGAATTCTAGACAATACAATATGCAAATCATGTCAGTTTGGTAAGCAAACCAGAACACATTTCCCTGAGAAGGAAGGATCAGCTAGTAAGCCACTTGAACTTGTCCATACTGATTTATGTGGTCCATCAAGGAAAAGTCACCTCATGGAGAAGAATACTTTATATTGTTCATTGACGACTTTTCCAGGATGTGTTGGATGGGACTTCTGAAGCATAAATATGAAACTTTCGAAAAGTTCAAAGCTTTCAAAACCTTGGTTGAAAATGAATCAAATCGCAAAATCAAATGCCTCAGGTCTGATCGAGGAGGGGAATTTACCTCGGATGATTTTTTCGACTTTTGTGAAGAACATGGAATAAGAAGGGAATTCTCTACTGCAAGGACTCCTCAGCAAAATGGAGTGGTGGAAAGGATGAATAGAACGGTTCAACAAATGGCTCGTGCTATGCTTGATGAGTCTGGAACTCTCGCAACCTTCTGGGGTGAAGCTGCATTTGTTGCCGTTACTATTCTCAACAAAACAAATGTTCGGGTAAACAACACTTAAACTCCTCATGAACTTTGGTATGGTAAGACTCCTACTGTAAAATACTTCAAATTTTTTGGAATCAAATGTTACATCAAAAGGACTGATGAAAATCTTGGCAAGTTTGAACCTAGAGCAAATGAAAGCATTCTCTTCGGTTACTCTTCCCAAAGTAAAGGATATAAGTGTTACAATAAAAGACTTGGAAAAATTGTTGAAAGTATTGATGTGGTGGTTGATGAAGCAGGCGACAATCCAGAGCAGATAAAAACTAAAGATTTTGAAAATGAAGAGGACTATCCTTCAACATCAGATCAGACTAATGCTGAAGAAGAAACTTATGAGGCACCAGAAGAACAGATAAGAGTAGAAGAAAAGACTCCATCCAAGTATGTTCAAAACAACCATCCAGAGACTCAAATTTTGGGGCAAAAAGAGGCAGGTGTACAAACAAGAAGAACTATTACAGAAGCTTCAAGCTATCTAGCATTTCTCTCCTCTGTCGAACCACGAAATATAAGTGAAGCATGCAAAGATGAATGTTGGGTCAAGGCCATGAATGAAGAACTTGAGCAGATTGAAAAGAATAACACTTAGGAATTGGTTCCTAGACCTAATGATAAGAATGTAATAGGGACCAAATGGATATTCAAAAACAAGCTGAATGAAAATGGAAATGTTATTAGAAACAAGGTCAGACTTGTTTGTAAAGGATATGCTCAACAAGAAGGTATAGACTTTGAAGAAACTTTTGCACCAGTTGCTAGACTTGAAGCCATAAGAATGTTCCTTGCTCTTTCTAGCTTTCAGAAAGTTCAAAGGTATATCAAATGGATGTGAAATCTGCCTTTTTAAATGGAGACTTAGAAGAAAGAAGTGTATATGAAGCAACCAGATGGTTCATCCTTGAAATGATCCAAAACTTGTATGCAGACTTAAAAAGGCACTCTATGGTCTTAAACAGGCTCCCAAGGCTTGGTATTATCGTCTGGACAAATACCTCATCAACAAAGGTTTTCAAAAGGATCAGCAAATAGCAATCTATATATAAAAATTGATAATGATACAAATTGCTAATACTTGTTGTGTATGTTGGATGATATCATCTTTGGTAGCAATGAAGAAGCCATGAGTCAAAACTTTGCTTTGGTGATGCAGAAAGAATTTGAAATGTCCCTAATTGGTGAGCTCACATATTTCCTTGGTTTATAAGTACAACAAAACAAAGACGGTATCTTTCTATCACAAACTAAGTACCTCAAGTAGATCTTGAAGAAATATGGCATGGAAAATTCGAAACTAGTATGTACCCCTATGGTAATAGGTTGCAGCCTCAGCGCAAATGATGAATCAGCAACCGTACATCAACCAACCTATAGATCCATGATTGGTAGTCTACTCTATCTAACAAGTACCCGCCCAAACATCATGCATGCAGTGGGAATAGTTGGAAGATTTCAGGCAAATCCAAAGGAAGCACACCTTCAGGCAGTTAAAAGGATTTTCAAATATCTTCAAGGGACACGAAACTATGGCTTATGGTATCCTAGAGACATAGATCTCACATTTCATGCATATATAGATGCAGATTGGGCAAGAAGCATGGATGACAGAAAAAGCACTAGTGGTGGTGCATTCTTTATGGGTTCCAGATTAGTATCTTGGTTCAGCAAGAAACAAAGTTCAATTCCATTATCTACAGCTGAAGCAGAATATGTGGTTGTTGCATCTTGTTGCACACAACTCCTCTGGATGATGCAAACATTGCAAGACAGGCAAATCACTTGTACTCCACCCATCTCCATTTTATGTGATAATACAAGTGCAATCAGTATTTCAACGAATCCAGTCATGCATTCAAAGACCAAGCACATACCTATCAAATATCATTTTCTCCAGGAACAAGTGCTTGAACAAAAGGTCAAATTGGAGTATGTTCCCTCCAAGGAACAGATTGCTAATATATTCACCAAACCACTACCCAAGGAGACATTTGAATACCTCAGACAGAAGCTGGGAGTAATTGATGCATCATCTTGTTGTTGACACTTACCTGTTTCAGAGAAAAGTGGGTGTACGCGAGTTTAATGAAGAGCATCCGCATACATACGTCTGTTTTTGTGGATACAGTCGCGTATATGTTGGTTTGAAGGAAATCAGTGGGCCAGACTCAGGATGAAAAGAGTCTGATATGGGTCTATCAGTGATCATCTGGCACAGGTTCAGGGGGAGCATATAATGCATTATCATTGTTGGCATTACCGTAGAAGAACTTGGAACAAATTCACGGTTGTTTTGATTCGAGTGGAACAGGTGCAGAGGGAGATCATGGTTGCTGGTCTGGATGGTGATTAACAGATGCTGCTGATGATAGTTGCTAATGACTATCATAGTCTTGTCTTAAATATTTCGTCTCTATGTCATATATATCTTTTATTAGCAAGGTCATGTAACGACCTATTTTGTTTCCCCACTATGCCTAGGATGGATGATGTAAGATTCTTGTGTTATGATGTATAAAATTTTGATGTATCCCTGCTTGGTTCGGTAGATGAGTCAATTTTGGTATATCCCCACTTGGTTGGGAGATGGATGTATGTATGAGTCTTTTGTGATAGGAAGGTCATTTATGATGTATAGAGTCATATTCTTCTTATAGAACATCTTTTTGCAGACCTTGCCTACAGTTAGGGGGGAGCATGGATAGCACAACACAGCAGAGATTTCAGCATGTACTCAGGGGGAGCATAACCCTTTGCCCTTGATGACAAAGGGGGAGAGTGAATTGGGGTTGCCATCAAGTCCAAAGGGGGAGATTGTTGACATTATAACACAAGCGTGGCACTATGGCACAAGTATTGTCTTTGATGGCAACTCACTCGGCAAATCATTCTGATGACAGTTCAGGCTCACAGGCTCTCTGAATAAAGGAAAAGAAGGTATACACGGGTTCCCGTTGACCAAGCCGCTTACACACGCGGGATCGCCGATCAAAAGGCGCGTATGCGTATGCACACACTTTCATGCAAGGAAAAGCGCGTACATGTGGGAAACCTTGTTTTTAGTCCATGGTATTTAGTCCTTGGTATTTGGACCTATGGTTCTGGACCATGGTATTGACTAAGGCCTAAGACTATAAAAGGGGAAGGAGATCATTAGGCAAATGCACTCAAGAATTGAATATCTTATGAAGAGCAAGATCTAGAACACTGGTCATTGGGTTATGGTGCATAGCTGGATCTGAATCAAGGAGGAACCTGAGCACTAGAAGAAAGATAAGTTCTATTGATGGGTCAAGATCTTAAGGCTTGAAGATAAGTATCTTTGTGTGATTTTGATCTGTTATATTTGGCGCATGACTTGATCTATAAATCTGATGATCTAGGTATAATTGATGTCTGAATAGTTGAAAAGGGTAAATTATCTTTTATAGATCTGTACGCAGGTTCAGCATAGCAAAAGTGCGTATACACGCTGGTTCGGTAATTCAAAACAGCATATACGCAGGTTTGCCTTAATATAACAGCGTATGCACACAGGTTCTGCATATTGAAGTAGCGTACGTCTCATAAAATATGTTTTAGCTACTTCTGTTTATTGTTGTAGTGTTCTAGGTTCAGGATTGGTTTCTGGTTGTTGTTACTGTATTCTGATTACAGCATTCAGAGAAGTGATTGTTTGATTCAGTTTTGGTTAGTGCAAAGGAGATTGGTTGATGCAGATATATTTGATGTTTAATTGATGTTATTGATGAATCCAGTTTGAAAATTTATGAAACGTGATCCATGGAAAGAAAAGGTTGTAGCCTTCTGTAGGTTAGCACCTACGTACTAGTACATCAGCGAGTACAAGAGCTAAGGGGGTTGTAGCTTCCTTCCAGGAGAAGCTAGATAACGAGAGAAGGTTGTAGCCTTTTGCAGGTAGAAACCTGCGTACTGGTATAAGACTACACCAGTACTGAAATATTGTAAAAAGAAGTTTCTTATTAAAAGAAGATAAAGACGAATTGCAGCAGGTGGTTTTCACCAACATTAGGTTTCCACCTTATATCTTGTGTTCACGTGTGTGATTGCCTGTATTGTTTACTGCACTTGATTACTATTTTATGGTTCTGATACACAAATTAACATAAACTAACTAAATTAGCAAGATATACACGGTTTTATCTAAACACAGTTGCGTATATACGCAGGTTTAATTAACAGAAGTGGCGTATATCAATTTGTTTATGGAAATGAAAAATTGCCCCCCCCCCCCCCCCTCCTCAGTATTTCCAACAATTATGATTTCAATCATTTCATAGTTGAAGCCATACATGAACAATTTGTCAAGTTTAATACTGAGGAAGTATTCAAGTATGCTTCAATACTTATTTACCTTTTTATATATTTTCAGGGAAACAAATTCCCATTTTTTTTACAGAAGCTAGATGAGGAAGGAAATCAATAATCAGTGATATTCTAAACTTCAATGGGGATGAAGGAGAAAGAAGAGTTCACATATACACAGTTCATAGAACTGTTTATTCATCTAGCTATCAGTGTTATGAGCAGCACTCTAGTACCAAGGATCAGCGAGGAGATCGTTAAAGAATTACAATTTATTGATCAAGCTACAACAAGGGATTGGTATTATTACCAAAACTACACATAGATCAGGGTCTATGGTTGTGAGCTTCCACCCTACAATCTACCCAAGTACCTCCCTATTAGAATCTTTGCACTGGAATACTTAAGGCAGAGGTTAAATGCAAATGAAGTACACTTTGTGGCTGCCAAGAAGAAGTCACAATTCAAGCTGAAGGCCCAAATTGGTCCATTCATTTGTAATACCAAGGCAGCAGGGGAGGAAGCAGACAAATTGCTAAAGCAGATGAAGTTTGGTCTCAATTTCACTTGGTCATATGACCCATTGGGAGTCATTTCCAAACTTAGGGTGGAAAATAAATTTACACCATATCATCACACAGCTAGGCCTAAGATAGAACAATATAAAAACCAGTTGGAATGGATAGCGAACACCCACCAAGAGGCTGAGGAGCAAGCAGTTTCTACATTGAATGTGCAAACTCCACTTGCACAAGAAAAGACAGCCAAGAGAGGGAGGGAAGAACAATCTTCACCTACAACTGAAACAACAAACTAAGGCTTTAGGATTGTTCACAGGAAAAAGAGACCTAGGATCTATGTGATTGTTAGTGCCACAAATGAACCTCACAAGACATCATTTAATGGACTGGGAGAGACTCTGCTCTACACACAGTCTGGTGGACAGTCTACACAATCCCCAACTCATTCCACTACTTCTCATGAACAGCAAATAGTTCGAACTAGTGGAGGCATTCCAAAGGAAGACATTTTTCATGTCTTCAGTGAGATCAAAAGGAAGAATGAAGAACTAAAATTGAACACCTACACCCAGTTCTGTAAGCATTCTTCCAGCTCTCAAACCAGGCTTCTTTTAGTCTTCGATTCTGAGAAGGGAAAGATGCAGATGGCTTTCTTGCAAGCCCAAGTTCCTCAGCCTAGGAATTATGCTCAATATCAAAAACACACTTCTTTTGAGTTCAATGTGAAGGACGTGCATCCAATTGACCAAATTGAGATGCACAAACAAACTAGGCAAATGATTGCTTCCACCCTGACAAACATTGTTATGAGTTTGTCAAAAATGAGGTTACCTTGGCCAACACTCAGTCACAGCTAAAGTAGGAGAAGGTCTCCTCATTAGCAAAGGATACCAAGATTCAATCCTTGAAAAATCTAGTGTTGAAGATGGGATATGATCCTCCAAACATAAATGTTGCAGAAGACCTCATTAAGAAAAAGAATATTGAAGTTGCAGCATTAAAGAAACAGTTGAAATTGCCAGCCTCTGAGGACCCAATGGCCAAGGAAATCGAAGAGACAGAAACTCAAAAATCTGATATGATGAAGCTCATCATGGAGCAGAATCTGCAGATTAAACAAATGGAGGAGTAGATGGAGAAATTAGTCCAGGAGAAAGAGGAAGCTGTCAGGAAGACTCAAACTTCAATGGATATAATCCCTCTTGCAGCAATTCCAATCACAAGGGCTTCTACTTCAGCCACAACATCAACTACAGGTACAACAAAAGGAGCCGAATAGCTTGCTGAAGTTGTTCAGAACCTGTCTATCCAGACAGGAGAAATTAAGAAACTAGAGGAGGAACTTAGGGAGTTACACCTTATGAAGTCAATAGCAGACAATTCACATGCAGCTAAATTGAACGAAGTCAAAGGTCAAGTGGAATTATTACAGAGAGAACTCAGAGAGTCCTTCATAGGAAACAAATTGGGTTTAGCAAAAGAAATAATGTGGGAAGAAATCACAAAATCAATCAAAGATATCTGGCCCTACATCAAGATAGTATTTGATCAAAAAGGTCTCTTAGAAAAAGCCCAGGAAGCAATGGAAACTATAACCAAAGAGCTGGAGGATATGCCAAAGATTGCCTCTGATATAATCAAATTTCTAAATTCCAAAGATGGCTATGAGCTTGAGGAATTAGGAATAAATGACAGAACTGCCACTATATTGAGGTAAAGAAGATAATCACCAAGAAAAATCTCACCCTACAGCTACAAGAAAAGTGCAGCAATGTCAATATCATAGTTCAGAGGTTTTTCAGCAGGATAGAACCCTTGACCAGCAAGGGTTTACCTTCTATGCTAGTCATTAATGACAAATTGATGCCAATTGAGGATTATGTTAAGACGCTGACAGAGATGGGCACCCATGCAGCTTCAGTTTCAAATATCAGAGAGGCAGCAACACCAGCACTTATAGCAAACGCACTCAGGGATACTTTCTTCATCTTGCATGAAATTAGACACATATTTTTAGTAAAACCTACTTTTACTAAATATACAAAGATGGATGAAATTTACAGGATGGTAACCAAGATTTCTATCTCAAATAAGAAACGTTGGGAAGAATTGACAAATTTACTTGATTAGAAGGTAATCTAACAACATTCAGCTTTTGGAGGAACAGTCAGCCAGCTTCAACAATTTTAAGATTTTTCAATGGTAGTCACCAACAGCGCAGCATCAAAATAGTGCCAGATCAACTAGCAGCCTTTATTTTGATTTTATAATAATCTATTTTTGTAAAAACAGATTAGGATATTTTTCTAGTTCTACTATTGTATAAACAACTCTCTTCACGAGTTATTAAGGGTTGCACCCTTGAAGAAGCATTTCTAAACATTTGATGTACTTGACTTTTCTGGATCATTAATACAAAGCAAAGGATTCTGAATTCTGTTTTACACAGTTTGTGTTTCCTGTAAGTTTTTCCAATATTACTCATTATGCTTTTCTTCATATTCTTATGTCTTACAGAGATAACTAGGTAGGAATAATTGGGTTTCAATCTATTCCTATAAGCTTCTGAAGTGATAATCTATAAAGAGAATGAATTAATGCACTGTTTGTTTAAATTAACTCCCTCTGAATCAATAAATCATCAACATCTTTGTAAGCTTAAGCATATTCTCTTAAACCTTTTGAACATAGTTTAAAGGTTTTCATACTTATGATTATTTAATTTTTAGTTTAAAAACTGTGATAATCATATTATTTCTCTGTTTCTACTTGCCACCATAGAAGCTATATCACTGTGTGAAATTTCATAGTAGCCCTCTACTTTGATATTAATATTATTCACAAGGTTAGTCATTACAGTGTTACATCTGTTTCGTACATAGGTCCTCCAAATTAAAACAAAACCCCCAAAACAATTATCTTATATGCTCTAGCATGATAGTTGACCATTATCATCTCAGAGATACAACATCTATCAACTAGGAAAAACAACACTTCTAAAATTGACTTTAGTATCCTAGAACTAATACATTCTAGAATAACTTTATTTATCTAGAAAAACTAATTAACAAATTATCTAAATAAACTTTAGGATTAGGTGGTTAACATCCCCCCTTTTAATCTTGAAGTTTATTTCTACAAATGCCAAGTTCTTCTCTAAACTTGGAGATTTTTATTTTTCCTAATAACTTAGTGAAAATATCTAAAATTCAATCTTCAGATGGACAATTATCTAGCTCGATGATGTTGTTTTTATCAAAGTCCTAATGAAGTGACACTTGGTGTCCACATGCTTGGTTTTATTATGAAAAACTGGATTCTTGGCCATTTTGATTGCTGGTTGATTATCAATGAATAATACAGTCAATAATTGATGAATAACACCAAGACCTTGCAAGGTTCAACATAGCCAAACAATTCCACATGTTGCTTCCCAAGCTGAGATGTATTCTACCTCTGCTGAAGAATCTTCCATTGTTGTCTATTTTTAACAACTCCAAGAAATTGCAGCTGAACCCATGTTCATTAAATAACTTGATGTTGATGTTTTCTCACCAATATCACCTGCAAAACCTGCATCTGAATATGTGACAAGTGTAAAGTTGTTCTTCTTCTTGTAGAGAAGCCCAACATCTTTTGTTCCCTAGTGTATCTGAGGACCCTTTTTGCTGCCTTCTAGTGACTTTCTTGAGGTGCATGCATTAATCTAGAAAGAATACCTACTGCATATGACAAATCTAGACGAGTGGTGGTCAAGTAAATGAGACTCCCAATCAATTGTTGATAGGTACTATTGTTTATCAATCCCCCCCCTCCAAATTTTTAAAGTTTAAGATTTTGCTCCATAGGAGGAAGAGAGGGTTCGCAATCTGCCTTGCCAAACTTTTCCAACATTTCTGTAGCATACTTGGTTTGACTAAGGAAGATTTGATAACATTGTTGTGAAACTTCCACTCCAAGATAGTACTGAAGTGGCCCCAAATCTGTCATTTTGAACCCCTTATGAAGATCCTACTTAACCTGCTTGATGTGATCTTCATGATTGCTTGTAACGATTAACTCATCAACATAAAGAACAATGATGACCAAGTTTTGTCCTTTCATTCTAAAATATAGAGTATCATTAGACTCAATGTTGCACGAAACGCCCCCCCCCCCACCGATTCCAAGCCCGGAAGCGCGTCCCATGCGGAAGCGCCTAGGAAGCTTCGCCGGAAGCGCGTCCCGTGCGGAAGCGCCTAGGAAGCTTCGCCGGAAGCGCGCTTCCGAAGTTTTTTGCCGCTTCCTGGACTTTTCGGAAGCGTGGCTCAGAAGCGCGCTTCCAGACCTCCAAAGCACGCTTCGTACGGCGCTTCAGCAGTACGAAGCGTGGCACTTCCGCACAATTCTAGAAAACCGCCGCGCTGTTTAGAAAATCGTTTTTTTTTTTTCAATTTTCTTTTTTAATTTTAGGTGAGTTTGCTTGTTGGAGGTGGGTCCACCTTGGGATAGGGTGAGGAATGAAGGCAAAAAAAATATAAATATAGCAGATGCTCCCTCATGGTAATGTTAAATTCTTAAAGTAAAAGTGACA